>JAOVVF010000048.1:24989933-25000538 GCA_028565595.1 Duopalatinus emarginatus
CCCCCCTCCTCCTCTTTCCTAACCATGGAAAAAGAAATGGAAACCAGAAGCATCACAGACTTGATGAGACCCAACGTTCTGTGGGCCAGAAACCAGAACCGATCAAAGAGAAAATGTCCTGATGACTGGAAGTTCGCTTTGCACTAATGGACTTGACTAGGCTTTTCATTTTCATTAGCATCATTTTGACAGAGTTGGAGTTTCCAAGATGTTTACAAATCATCTTGCTTAGCTTGCTGTATCAGACGTGCTTCCCACACTGAGGTTAGATTCGCATCTAGAGACCAGATGTGTGCCTTGCCTGTGGGCAGGAATTTAAGGTGACCTGTTTGAACATAGCCCTGATGCTCCAAGCCAAGTCCTGTGGTTTGTTTAAATCATTAGCAGCTAGTTCTCATTCCTGTCTACTTTATACTAATTAACACTTCCTCACACCATTGCACATCATTTAAAGCGGACAATATTCATTAAATTTTTATCCTTGCCACCACTCTCTGTTCATCAGGTCATAGGGGTGATAAAATGGTTCCACAAGGTTTTGACAAAACCTCCAGCTCTTTATTGCATTTCGAAAACGACCTGGTCTGCTGAAACCTTTAACCCCTGACCCCTGGATGTCCCAGTAGACATATTTAACAGGCCCAATGAGTTATAAAATGTCCCACTTACGCTTTCTTTCCACAGATGGTTCCTTGGTACCAATTACGGCAAGTACTGAAGTACTTCTTCTTGGTTCCCAAGACATGCTGGAGTGCGCATACATTTGGGCTGAGCAGGAACAGCAAGCAAAAAATTAAATATTGAGTCAAACCACATAAATGGATGCATTATACATGATATCATGTTTAATTTTTATAAGGTACAAAAATATTTCACACACACACACACACACACACACACACATACATACATTATATATATATATATATATATATATATATATATATATATAACAACGTGTATATAAGCAAGTGCATTTGGGGCATACCATGCAGCAGGACTAATAAAAGGAAATTTAAAGGAAAAAAGTGATAAATTATAAAGGAAAAAATGCATATTCATAAATATGTATATATTTCATTATACTTAATATAAGTTTATTTTATGTAATATACTTTTTTATATTTAACCACCTAACCACCTAAGAATATGCATAAGTCTTCTTAATGTAAAATACATTCACCAAAGAAAGCTTAAGCATGAAGAATAATAATTACTTCTTACCCTTCTTTCTTTGCTCTTATGCGGCTGTGACTCACTATTTTATCATAAGCAGAGGAATCTACCTGGTCGAAAGTTGAAAGCGCAAAGAGGGCGAAGGCAGCTGCAAACAGGAGCTTCATCCTGACACCTCCTTTACAGGGAGCTCAGAGAGAAAAGTGCTTTCAGCCAGGAGGACAGACTCTTATATAGTCTGGCTTGCAGTGACTCCACCAGCCTCCCCTGTTCTCCAGAGAGCCTTTTGGAGCTCGTGCTCACCTATGTGTGTACAATACAAGACTTGCCCTGCAGAAAGGGCTGACGAGAAGGAGAAAGGGTGGGAATTTTGATTAGATTTTTGATATGATTCACCCTAAAACTTTGTGCCTTGGGGATATGTTATTTTTTTCTTTATATATATATATATTTCAATTATTATCCTTTTATTATCAAGAGCTTGAGTATTTTAATTGAATAACATTTGATTTAAATAAAGTCTTCTAAGAGTTATAATAAGTTTTGTTTAAGTGCATTGGACACAATCACTCATAAAGAGGTTGATGTTGATTCCAAGAAATGCAAATGGATATTTGTAATTACATATTAAGAGCTGTCTGTGCTCCATCAATCTTTTTGTGGCCACTAAGAAAGTGTTTCCCCGCTCTGTCAGTCTGGCACTGTTTCATTCACACTGTTTACTTTTGCCAGGAAAAAAGATGACATTTTTCAAAAGAAAAATCTGTATTTTTGTTAAAACACCCCATGCACATTTCAAGCAGAAACAGAAGTTAGTCTGACTCCTGTAAACACAATGCTGAGGAGTTTCAAAAGAAATTCTTTTCTTAAGATGAAAATCTGCTTACCAGATGTCAACATGTGATGGAGTGAGGAGCCTGAGATCAGTCCGGATCCAGAGAAGCACGAGGACGGAGGAATGGAGGTGAGATGAGAGGCTTAAACTTGAGGCTCCCTCTTGTGGCAAAGGCTTGGTAAGGTTTCAAACCACGAGGATGAGCTTCATTTTGAAACGTGGGCAGTAAAATGAATAAAAACACATTCATAAACAAAAAAAGCATATTCATAAATCCAGCTACAAAAAGTGTTTTTTTTATACTTGACATTGCATTTGACTAAATTTATGATCTTTTCACATGTACTGGATGTGTTTTCATGTTTTCTATTGAATTCACATTAATATGTTTACACTTTTGTTCTTGTTGTTGTTGTTGTTGTTGTTGTTGTTCTTCTTCTTCTTCTTCTTCTTCTTCTTCTTCTTCTTCTTCTTCTTCTTCTTCTTCTTCTTATTATTATTATTATTATTATTATTATTATTATCGTTGTTGTTGTTGTTGTTGTCAATATTTTTCACATTTTCTGTTATTCAGTTTTCACATTTTTTTTCTATGTCATTGTTTTTTGAAAACAAGATTTGGCGTATTTTTAGGTGTAGGGCTTTTATTTACCACATTAACTTTTCTTTTGCATTTTTCATTATTATTATTATTATTATTATTATTATTATTATTATTATTATTATTATTATTATTATTAACATAACAGCAACAACAAAATAATAGTAATAATAATAATAATTCACAAATTCTTAATCTTTTTCTCTGTTTAATATTTGTATCAGATGATTCATTTCTTTTCACAAATTAATTTAATGTGATTATTAAATATATACAGCAAGTTACCAGATGTCTAAGAAATGCGTCTAAGATGTCTAAGATGTCTCTATCACATGCATAATATAATAACCCAAATCCATATATATTTTATATTCTGCTGTATATTTAAAAACTATACAATAATATGTGCATGTATTTTTTGAGCTACTACCAAAGCTGACTGTTTTACCCAAGCTAACCTTTGGAGAAAAGTTGCCAGTAAAACCATGCAGCTGTTTCAAGATTCCTCTTAATGCTGGATGTGTCTGACTTACAGCTAAATGATAGGCTTACGAAAAATGACTTATTGAATATCTGTGGTTATCTGTCACTTAGAAATGTATACATGTTTGAACAGAAATGCACAATACTGATGTCTTATCAGTTGCAGCTCTGAAGCTTTAACTCTTGTTTCTCCAACTCGTCGTTTCTCTGCATTTCTTTATGAGTTTATGGCTGTTGGACTGGAATGCAGCACTTATCCTGTGTTATAGTCCATGTTAGGGGGATTCCATAAAAGCCCCAGTAGTAAATGTCTACATGAGACTAACCATTAGATAAAGTTAAACTCCTTCAGTGGATTTGCAATGGAAATCCTGCAAAAGGCTAAAAGGAGGGTCTAATATATAACATTTTGGTATCTGGTTCTACCAGACATTTTCACTCCATATCTTTTTGGAAAGGTTTTGATGTTGAATCCAGGGTAAAAAGTACAACTCCTCCAAATAGAGAAGTTTCTGCAACTTTAAAACCAATAAAACACTGACAGGTAAAGATGATAACATTGATTTTCTTGGTACAGTGACAATGTCAATGGGATATACAGTATATTAGGCAGCAACTGAACAGTCAGTTCCTGAAGTTGATGAGAAAGAAAGAAAGTGATGAAAGTGAACTATTTGCCTACTGTGCTGCACACACAGGGATGTCACCTCTGCATTTAACCCATCCGTGCAGTGAAACACACACACACACAACAGGGAACACTAGGGGGCAGTGTACACACTTGCCCGGAGCAGGGGGCAGCCCCAAACCATGGCGCTCGGGGAGCAGTTGGGGGTGATTGCCGGATTTACTCCTTTCTCCCTCTGCTTTGGTTGTCTCGATAATGTGTTGGAATCAGAAAAAATGTATGTATATGGATCTGAATGACTGCGAAAAGAGGCAAATTGTGATGTCTAGACAACTGGGTCAGATCATCTCCATAACAGCAGCTCATGTGGGATGTTCTCAGTATACAATGGTTTTGACCTACCAAAAATAGTCAAACGAAGGACAATAGATAAACCCCAGTGACAGAGCATCCAGAGCTTACTGAGGTGTTTTGGAGGGATTAGAGCTATGACGATTCTGGTCTGATGAGATTCTGGTTCTTACACAATATCTACAGATGGTCATGTGGATGCAGTAGGACTTGGTGTCAGATACCACAGCACACTTTCACAGTTCTTGTGGAGTCATGTTTGACAGGTTGTTTTAATGTTATGGCTGCTAAGTTTAAATAAGGTATGTAAAGATGTGTACATATGTCTTGGTGGGAACTAAAAAGTCCCAGACAGAGATGAATCGATGACAATATTGAATCTTTGGGGACATTTGGCTGGTTTTTGTTTTTCTGAAAAAGAAGGAGGATTGGTTCAAAAGTTCTGAAGAAGAGGCAGGATTGGCCAAAATCTCTGAAGGAGGGGTGGAACTGGTCAATGTTTCTGAAGAAGTGGTAGGACTAGTGAAACTTTCTGAAAGAGAAGGTGGGATCAGTCAGAATTTCAGAGGGTGAGGTGGGATTAGTCAAGATTTCTGAAGAAGCCTGGAGGACTGATCTGAATTTCTCTGGGAGTTGAGAGTATTGGTTTAAATTTCTTTAGAAGTTGACAGGATTGGTCTGAATTTTTTATAGAGTAAACAGGACTGGTTTAACTTTTTGAGGCAGCAGTCCTGGTTGGTCAAACTGCCTGAGAGAGAGCAGGCAATGGTAGTCAACACTTCTGAGGTCTAAATTTCTACAGGAGCTTTTTGAGGGCCTGAGTGGGATTAGTCTTGGGTTTCCCAGAAGTGTAGGGATGAGATGTGGGTTTGGTCAAATTCTCTAAAGGGAGGAGATGGGATTGGTCAACATTGTGTGGGTAATGGGTGAGATTCTTGCTCAGAATTTTGAGAGCAGGAAGGAGTGGAAGTCCGACACTTCTCCTGTCCATTCATAATTCATATTATGTATTGCAAAGCCTTAATTACGGAACAGCACTGCTTTTCATAGCTTCCACCAGGTGGTGGTAAATCTGTAGAATTTGACCAAGCTGAAATTGTTCTGTATTGTTTTTTTCTGAGAAGATAAAGCATCTGATGCTTTTTCCAGTATGATTGCCATGAAAAAAAAGTCTGATATGTCTCTTTTTATAGTCAAATTTTCCATGTATAAGTGGATAATCCAAACCTCTGGTATCGGTTTATTATTTTTGGAAAGTACCAAAATTCTTTATTAAAAATACACGGGTCTACATATGAACATAAACCACCTCAACTGGATAATTATTTAGATTAACAAAGTGGTTTATTACACCTAAAATATCACTGTAATACCATATGTTTAAGCAGAAAGGTAAACTGTATAACATCTGGAGGACTGCCTGTGATTCAACCTAAAAAGGCAACATGAGCCATGTTTTAACCCATTTTATTCCTGTTAAAACCTAGATCTTTGGGCTATAAAAGGAATCAGTACTCACTATGAAGTCATACAGTACAAAGAAAACCATGTTTAATGTTTGAGACCATAAAAGCTGATCAGACACCAGACATAGGAAACAAAAAAACTCGTTTTTTTATGCAAGGTTTATTAGTTTTTATTCGTTGAGTATAATATGTAATGGATGACATACTAAACCCAGGTATAGTCGATAATGCTAAACGGTACTGTGTAGCCTAACTTCCAGGTGCTACAGCTGTTCAGAGAGAACATGAGCATAATACTTTAAGAGCAAAGAAACCAAATGATCTTGATATATTTAGTGTAGATAAAATGCATCATTTTACACTGAGGTCTGTATTCAGAGTTAAGCACATGAAGTGAGAATTTAATGCTGGAATTTGTATTCAGATCTTGTATTGAATATAATCTGAAGCACTGCTCTGACAGTTGCATGTGCTGAATATGTTTTTTTTTCTCTAATTAATCTAGTGCCATTGTTCACACTAAAAGTTGTTTGGACTTTAATATGCACAAAAAGCTGCATTGCCTTTACGCTGCATTATGTGAGACATATAAAACTACAATTAGGAAATGTATAATTTATTATAACAACAGCTTAAAATTTTTCAACTTTAAATTAAAATTATCCAATTTTCTGGAGTTATTTGCTTAGCAGGGCGTCTTTATAATAAGAATTAGTTTTACTAGTGCATAGAATGGAGCTGTTCTTCATTTGCCATGTTTTTCTATTATTATTATTATTATTATTATTATTATTATTATTATTATTATTATTATTACATAGTTTTGTAGGAATTCACAATAGATGAAATCTGAATTGCTGAGTCAAATTTCCAAAGAAATAAACACAATTATCATGATTAAGAAGCAGAACGGTCGCTCGATTCCCCAGCCAGACAGTCAGAATCCTTTCGGTGTGGAGTTCTTCTGCACATGTCTGTGTAGGTTTGCTTTGGGAGCTCCAGTCTCCTCCCACAGTCCAAAGACATTGAGTCATGCATGCAGTCAGGTCTCAGTGTGTGTCTGTGAATTTGTCTTTGTTTTGTGATGGACATGTGACCTGTCTAGGGTGTTTTCCCTGCCTTCTGTCAGTAGTAGGATAAGCAGTACAGGTAGAAAGTGAGTGATAAATTGATCCTAAATAAAACATTTAATGACAATTAATGATGGTCATTGTGTTTGGTGATCTGGGAAAATCCAGATGTGGCTGAATTCTGAAAATGGACATGAATTAATTATAATTAAAATAAATAAGTAATTCTGCTTGACTAAAATAAGTTTCTGTCTTACTAAGTTTCTGTGATATCACTCATTTATATTAATACAAATCATATACTGAAGCAATAGAAAAACTGGTACAGATGAGCCTATACAAAACACATAAGCCAGTGGTGGCTCCAGTTGTCTTTGTTTAGCTGGCATTTCATGGGACCCCCGGTACGTCTACAAATGTCTCTGACAGGTGAACACTATGTGAGCCTCCTTTTTGACGAGTTACCCCTGTTTATGTCCTGAACTCATTTTGATAGGTTTGTCCTTTTCCAACAGGGCACATCTTCTGTCGAATGCACATCTGAGATGTCATACAATGTGCTGTAGAAACCCAACATCTTAAAATACAACAGAATTGTGGATCTTTCTGCAGGAAGTTTGAGGTTCAATGCCTATAGAATACTTCTTTAGGTTTCTTTCTAACTTTGCCCTGGTTAAATATCATGGTGTCTAAATAACAGATGCAGCAGTAAAAACTTTTTTAAACATACTTGTACACTGAGACATGATCACTTTTACTTCTATCTTTCTTCTCTTTCTCTCTAGTGTCTGTCTAAGCTGTCTCGTTCTTTCCCACTACATCATATTTCAAAACCCATGGAACGCTATCTGCTTTATCAGTTTTAATGCTGAGTGTTTCTTTTAAAAGGTGTTGTCTAGACACAACAGAGAAAAAAATGCTTTTAAAGCTTGGCACAAGAAAATCTGGCAACCTTATAGGTATGAATCTTAAATCTTAATGTCAACTCTGAATACAGCTTTAAATATGCATTGAGTTTCTTTAGTATAAATACTTTTTATATTATATAAAGATTATAGTGCAAAAAAGCCAGAAGGTGAGAAACAGGCGGCCATGTTGTAGCCAGTGCTAAGAGAGATAATGCTTAACCGCCGGATAGGGGTGCTGAAAAAAAATTGATTCTTTAAAGGACCATGATTCCTAGTCCTGGCGATTCTGAATCGATTTTAAAATGCGTTTAAGTTTTATTTTTTGTCGCTCCTACTAAGACACCATAGAAAAAGGCCATCTAGGCCACCGTACAGCAAGCGAATTAGCCTGCTCCCTTGCTAGCAGACTCCATTCAGACAAAATTATACAAAATATAAATGCACTATGACTTTAAAGTCTGTGTTTTATTTTCAGTTAAATGTGAATACACTGTGGTAAACTGAAGTCAATGTTTACTTTTGTATTAATATATTTTGAATTATTTGTTCATTTTTTGTAAGAAAAATCCAGACAGCTAAGTGAACCTAATACTGTTCATTTAACTAAGTTACAGAATTTTATCACAATCCTATTTTTGGTATAAATATAAAATGATGCAAAAAAAGTGATACAGTGAGGAACCTAAAAGTGTCGTTTTAAATAAATGTTCTATTTGTTTACATTGTCGTTTCATCTTGTCAACCACATAATTTAAACAAATGTTATAGACCATTAGAAAAATCGTTCCTAAATCGAAAATCGATTCTAAATCAAATCGTTACCCCCAAAATTGGAAATAAATCGAATCGCCAGACACTGAGAGATTTGCACCCCTACCGCCGGATAACATTACATGAGAAATGGATATAGAAACAATTACACATTATTGCCTGAAAACTTCTGCATCTGATTATTTTTTTTACATTGTTTACCCAGTAAACTACCCAAGTACTCAGAAGATGAAAAGAAAGTAATGATGATGATTATGGGGGGGAAAAGGGATCCTGGTTTTGCACACACTAAAAAGACAAACAATGAAGCTTAATGGGGTTTTTCCTGGATCACGCAGCCTGCTTTTGCTGTATTTTTTCCGCTGAGATACGCAGCATGAGCTACACATAGCGCTTTGTTGCCATGTTGTAGCACTTTGTTGACTTTAAATATGCACATGCTGAATATTTACTCTTCATTCATGTAGGAGCTGAAAAAACACCACAGCCTTTGGCCTTTCCCTGAGACTTTTGATTAGACGGACGTCTATTCTCGGACGTGTGCCAGTTCTATCGCTTCGGCACACGAGCATGAGAAGCGACCCGATTCTGACCATAAAAGGTGATCTCGCTCATCATGCATTTTGTTTTCACGTTATGTGTCCCTTGGTGAAAGAGAGCAGATCTGATCCACGGTCTCAGACATAGCTGCCTCTCTTTCGTCTCCCTCTTCAGATCCATCGTTCCCATCATCTATATGTCTCAGAGCCAGCGAACGCTCGCATTCGTGATCCTTCAGGCAATCAGGCTCGATCTCTGATTCTCTGTCCTCTTCAAAAAGCGCATAGATGTGTGTGTTGGAACAGTGATTCGTCTTTTGCTTAGAGCTTTGGAACAGACCAAAGTCATTGGAAATGTCATTCCTGTGTTTGTCTTTGGCAGAAGCTTCAGGCAAGGAAATGACTGAGCCATTGAGGAGGCTGCTCCGAGGCTCTAGCGCACGTTCTAAGCTCACCTCACATGTACTTGGCTTGATCTTGAACTGGTGCATACAGACTGGATGTGATGACGCAGATGTTCCTGAAACCATTTTGGGCCCATGCAGAGATGACCGGTTGCCCTTCAGCATTCCCAGAACCTCATAGCGGAAACTGGAGATGTCTTGCTTCAGCTCCTGCAGGGAGAGAGAACTGACAGTTCACCATTTTGTGGTGTTTTAGGGGATCCCTGACAATTTATTTGTAGCTGAATAATAATAATAATAATAATAATAATAATAATAATAATAATAATACTTACATGCTAAAAAAAATATGTTTTATATTAAAAATAATATTTTGTATTAAAACAATAGTAGTAATGATATAATAGTGTTGATAATATTTATAATAAATATTTGCCATTGTGCTACACCAAGATATTCATTTTTATCAATTGATTGCCTCTTCTGCATTATTTTGTGAGTACTTTGTTCAATTTTCTGAAATAATTTGCTGTATCTGACTCTGGACTGCTGTCTGCTGGCTGACAAGATAGATAGATCACTTTAGTAATCCCAGAGGGAAATTCGTAACAATCCCCAAAATTAAAGATGCACCGATTGATCTGCTGGTGACTGGAATTGGCCGGTTTTCAGCCTAATGGGACATGACTGGTGCCCAGCCAAACAGTCTCTTATATCCAATTCTGTAGCAGTCAAATTACACTTCTGTGCTACATGATGGTTCACACTGTGGGGCAGAACCACACACTCATGGTGGTCAGTGAATTTCTTTACTGTGCGTAAAGCACATAACAAGTTCACAATTTGTAATACCTGCGAGGTCAACACCTCTGAAAACATTCAGAACAAATATAATAGGACACAAACACCATCACTCCACTGAATTTGACCTATGATATGATCTGATCTGATGAGCTGGAGAAGCTAGCAAAAAGGCTAAAGCTCATGCTAGCAAGACAGCAGAGCTAGTCACTTTGCTATAAGCAATTAAGGGCCAAAGGTTTTTTAAGGGGTCGGTCAATTCCCTCTGAACCCAGTCAGGCACCACTAGGGGCTGGACTACTCCATCTGCTGCCACCAGAGGGAGCCAACCTATTTCACCGGTCACCCCTGGGGGTCGCAATTAGGCCTGATGAGGAGCACCTGGAGGAGTCTCTATTTAAGTCAAGACTCAACCAAGGCTCCTCATCACACCTTTAGATTTTTGTGCCCTTATGTGCAGGCCTCATAGAGGTTTGCTGTGTAAGAATGTAGAAAAGAAAGAATGTAATAGTCTTTGCCCTACCTGGTTGGTAGCTGTTGTATGATAGGAGGGTCATGTCTGATGAGTGGGA
>JAOVVF010000048.1:25005864-25021522 GCA_028565595.1 Duopalatinus emarginatus
TGTATTAATGCTGAGTTTTGTGATTTGTCCACATGAACTAATAAGGTAAATAATGTCCGTTAAGGGAATCTTAATGTAAAGTGTTACCCAGGGCACTCTGAAATCCGTGTTCCTACTGCAATAAACCCTATTTTCTTCAGATTTCAAATTAAGCTAAAAGCAGTCCAGTTGTGTGTGGTCTTTTTAATGCAGACTGAGTTATGGTTGTGTCCTGGGATCCCGATTCTGATGAGATCATGGGCCACATGTAGGCCAAATGAATGTGGTAAGTTTGGGCCGCCACTGGATCATCACTCATTTGCTATCTGGGTCACAGGTCTTCACAGACTGGGATATGAGCATTGTAACAGTACATACCTTGACGTATGCGACTATTTTCAGTGAAATGGTTGCCAAGTAGAGAGAGTTCATGACAAAATCCATAAGGTTCCACCAGTCGTGCATGTAATCCTGTAATCCGCCGTCCCACATCTGCTTGATTTCAGTCCATATGAAACCTGTTGGAGGAGTATTATAAAATAATTAATGAAATATAATGAAATCATTTTAAAGCATTAGTTTAGTGTGTGTAGAAGAAGCGGTAGGGCGGCGGGGTGGGGGTTAGGAATTCCTAATTATTTGGGGCAGGATGAGGAATACCTGATTATTTTCTGGAGACATTTGTCTGGTCTCTATGGGGAAAATATTTAAATTTAATTAACTGATTAAGAGGCAAAACGTTTCCAAGGAAGCCATTTGAAAAACATTATGATTTTCAGGTGATAAATGAGAAGATGACAGGTTTCTGTTGTGACTATGAGATTCCTGATGCTGTCAAAACTACAACCTGAAGTTTTACTGGGACCTTTGGATTTTTAATGCAAGGTTGCAGCCAAATCACTGATATTGAATGTGTACTTCCAGGGTTAAAGGATTCTTTAGAACCATTATTTTTGTAATAATAATGAAAACACAGAAGGCACACTGTTAAGGCATTTGTGTGTATGGATGTAAAATAATACATTTAATTTATTTTAAGAAAGAGAATAAAAATAGTAAAAATATATTATTATTATTATTATTATTTTCATTAATAGTAGTAGTAGTAGTATAGTGGTGGTGGTAGTATACACATTTTAGAATGATTAGAATGACTGAAACATATTCATTCTAATACGTCCAGATCTTTGCCGGAGAGTGTAGGAGATGATTTGCAAGTGTAAAGTGGTTTAGACTTTTCTTCCTTTAATAACACAGCAATGACTGCCAATGATTTAATGTTTATTTATTAAAACATGACATATTGGATTTGTATCTGTTTATGTTAATATTATAGTTTCAAAAGTGTTTCCTGTTATTTCTTACTTCATAGCAGCTTATAAACTTCTCTTGAACTTATTAAGAGTAAAGACCACAAAGCTGTCGGTGCTAAAGTGTTTCCAAAAATGCTATAAATATCTGCTCACATTTGTAATTTACCTAAATGAAATGTTCTACCGTATTAGTTGTTGTACATATTGAGGCTGAAGCCTTACCTAGAACCCATGGCAGGATCATCCACTCCACAGTGGTGGGTTTGGGGCCTTGGCGGTTGGGGTTTGGAGGAACGATGCGCTGTGAGGCCAGCAGGAGGAGGAAGAGGAAGGTGAGATAGGATGCCGTATGGCAGATGAACTTGATGAAGGGTTTGCGGATGAAGAGGCCGATGTGGCTCTTGGGCGCCACCAGGTAGCAGATAGAGAAGAGGGGGAAGAGGAGGCCGATTAAGATGCATGTTAGTAACTTGCCAGCCCAGTGGCGCCTCCTCCAGCCTGGGAACTCATCGTACCAGCGTGAAGCCAGGAGTTGCTGACAGTTCGGCTGGGCCACAAACTAACCAACACACAAAAAGAGGGGGGAGAAGTGTAGCACACTGATTTACTAGTATACTTTATAGACCAGCACCTAGTAAATAATTTCTGTTGATGAAAAATCTACAGGTGGCCTAAAACCATCCGCAAGGCTAAAAATGGGCTACCGTCAGTAAATACGCCGTGTTTATGTAAAAGTTTAATCACTAAACAGGAAATAATTTGGGACATAAATTTCAGGACATTTCCTCTAGGAAGCAGTTTCTTTCAACCTGTGGCTTCAACAAAACCTTCCCAAAAGGTCCATTTGCATAAAACAGTGATTAGTTTGTGATTATACAGTCATTATGTTTTCTTTCACACTGTTTCTTCAGGCAGGTAGCTATGGCTCAAGGTAACAGAACTGGTCTTATCTTCAATCCTCTGTAACTGACCAACTATGACTACAGTGCCCTTGAGCAAGGCACCTAACCCCCTAGCTGATAACTGGGTGCCATATTTATAGGTTGCCTATCGCTCCAGGCAGGTGTGTTCAACTGTGTGATGGGTTAATGGGAATGTGGAGGTCCTCTGTTAGCATGCACAGTAAGACAATCACCTCACTTTTACTTTTGGTCATTTTTTTTTCTTTTAAAAACAAGCCATGTGATCTGTTTGATACTTAGACTGGAAAGTGTAAATAAAACAAAATGTATAAGAGCATGTGAATTAATAACAGCCTGCGAACGAATGTGTCTAGCCCTGTAGCTAGTCTCTGGTCTGATGATCTGCCAAATATAAGGCCAAATATATAATTTACATAAACCACAACAAAGAATCTGCTGCAGAAACAGAGCTGGTCAGATGTTTCGAAAACTACACTAGAGTAAATATGAAAGCTTGTCACATGATCTTCATCATGAAAAAGAATGATCATGCTATGGCCCTGTGATAATAAAGCACTAGAGGACGTGAGGACATGCATTATCATGAATACAACAGTTAGCTCGAACCACACATTCTGATTGGTTGAGAACTGTTCTGTTGTTCTCAACACTGTTTTTTTTCACAAACATTTCCATACTCACACTATAACACACCCCCTGTCCTGTTCTATTACTTTATTAAGATTAAACTTCAGTCATTGCTCAGTACTAGGCAATGAAATGCATCTACCAAAAATATAATTATGGTTTAACACCTTATATAAATACAATACATCAAAACAGCAAATATGGTACATCGACATAATATATAAAGAAAATAACAGGAATATAAATATATAACTGTACATGTAGTAAGGTAAATAATATATGTAATATAACTAACGCTTATGCTACGTACCTGAATGAATGGGTTGTATAAATATAAATCTAAAGGTTATGGAATATATATATATATAGCTATATTCCGGCTTTGATGAGTAATGAACTCTACTCACTCACTGTATAGCCTGCAGCTCATTCTTCACCTCCTTAACAAAAAATTCATCTGTTTCCGACTCACTACATTTTTCTTTTGCATTTGTTTTGTTGTTGTTGTTGTTGTTGTTGTTGTTGTGTACTCTTCTTTCTCCTTTAAGGTCATTCTTGTTTTCTTTTCCTTGGGCATTTATGGTACTTCTTAGCAGCTGCATTCAGCAGAGTCATACAGTATTTGGAAGAAACGTCCCGTTATCGCTAAATAGCCTGCCTATTTTGCTGGAACTAACTGTTGTGTAATAAGTATAACTGCATTTATGCTTTGTTTTTTTGGACACTTTTGTTCACACTCAGGCGGCACAATGATTCCGGGTGGGCTTCAGGCAAACTGTGACCGTGACATACTAGGCGAATAAGATAATGACTAACAGAGTGACTGACTGGTTCACACTGAACCACTGATAAACTTTACTAGGGTGGTATCAGGACTCGATACATGAGTTGATGACCACTAAGGAATTAAAGAATGTCTAAGGAAGCAGGACTGTGGTCCATTTGGTCAGGAAAAAAATGGAGGAGCTGCTTATTATTAACATGCATTACACAGGAGATTTCTTGCTCTCCGGGAAAAGAAAATAGACATCTCATCTACTGACATATGGGGTTTTTTTGTGGTAAAATCGTTTTCTCTCTCAAACATGATTGCTCGGGAACAGTGTGGCCTGAGCATAATAATGTTAGATAAGATTAGCGATGAAGTGGTAATGGACTTGTAGGCAGGAGGTCTGTCTTTCTGCTTTAATTCTGCTCTGATTCATTTTACCCTTCAACCCTGCTGAGCCTTCCGATTAGGGCTGACATTCTACTGAAGTTGCCTTGCCCTCTCATTTCCACTACCAAATGACATTTTGAAGAGGTTACTAGGCACTGCTAAAAAAAAAAAAAAAAAAAGAATCTGTGTTTTTTTTCTTCTTTGATTAATCTATGGAAAAGAAAAAGCGGAAAAATTCATTTCCATGCTGCCGTCGTGTCTTTTTATCGCTTCTCCCTTGAGATTCGTCTCTAGTCATTAACTGAGCTGCTGCTCAGCCCAGGAGAAGTGAATTGGAGCCTAAGTAAATTACATTGAATGATTCCTTGTTAGACCCAAGCCAGTTGTTCTCTGGGTAATGGGGTCAAAGCTAACACGCTTTTAAGTGTTCTCCATCAGCTCTGATTACTGCTGGTTGACGTGGGCCTGGACTCATGGGTCCGATTCAGAAATAAACGCTTCCTTACGTCATCTCGGCTGCTTCGTCGGAAAGAGTGCATCTGTTTTTCTTTCCCATTTAAAATGACATAGGAGCGTTTGATATGATACAGCTTCTTAAATATTACTAAAACTCCTACTATAATTTACTGTTATTATTTTTTTGTTAAGGTTCTTTAATAGAAACGATCAGAAAATAACAAAAGTAAGACTAGTGAGCAATGTCAAATGCAAAAACAAGGGTTGTTGAACACTGCATAATGGATTTACAGTGAGAAAGTGTGATAAAGGATCAGAAAATCATAACCATAACCATAATCATGATCTCCTTCTCAACAAGATAAGAGCTCTTTGAAACCATTAGATAAATAAAACCAGTATATATAAAACATTCTGCCTAATTTATCACGCAGGATCCCTGAATCATATACCAGAGCATTTACACAATAACTGTGGTATTCATGGAAATCTGGTTAGTTGATGGAGAAAAAAAAAACATCTTCCTTTCCTATGAGAGCTTCTGGGTTGTATAAATTCATAAACACTCACTCATCTGAATCTCAGTTGATCAGATTGGAATCATATAAGTGTCATGAGTGACTGATTTTATATACAGATGACACTGACAGGCTTATTTCAACAGTTCGATTCGATTCAATTTAGTTTTATTTGTATAGAGCTTTTAACAGCGGCACGGTGGTGTAGTGGTTAGCTCTGTCGCTTGCATCAAGACGATCTGGGTTTGATTCTCGGGCTGGGCCGTCCTGTGTGGAGTTTGCATGTTTTCTCTGTGCTTGAGTGGGTTTTCTCTGGGTACTTTGGTTTCCTCCTATAGCCCAATGACATGCATGTTAGGTTGATTGGTCACTTTAAATTGCCTGTAGGTGTGAGTGTGTGTTGGCCATGAGATGAATTGGTGACCTGTCTATGGTAAGCTGTGCCTTCAGCTAGGATACTGGGATTGGCTCCATCCCCCATGTGCTTGATTGAGTAAATGGAACAGTGGAAATTGTCCCAATTTGGACTTTTACATGTATACAAATTTCATACCTGATGAAATGAAGGTGAAAGTGACCTTGAGAAAGGGAACCCAACCTCGTTTGGGTGACATGGATAGTCCCAAGTGCACAAACAAATCTACAGCAAAGTTGCTAAAAAAGAAAAGAAACAAGGTCTTGCAATGTTCCAGTCAAAGTCCAGACCTCAGCCCAATTAAGGTCCGACCTCAACCAGCCGTGGCCTAGTGGTTAGGGAACCGGTGGTTAGGGAACTGGCCTTGTTAACGGAAAGTCCTGTTACCGGAAGGATCCCCGCACAGGGCAAGACACAACTGAGGTGCCTTGAGCAAGACACCTAACTCCACCAACTGCTCCCTGGGTGCAGTGGTTTGGGGCTGCCCCCCACCCCCCACACTGGGCAAGTGTGTTCACTGCCCCCTAGTGTTTACTGGTGTGTGTTTTTTACTGCACGGATGGGTTAAATGTGGAGGCCACACTTCGGTTCTCTCTAAACAGTATAAAACGGTTATACTGTACTTTATTTCACTACGTTACTCTGACTGTGAACTGGTCCAGACTGCACTGTCTCCTGCCCCTAGTATCCATCCTATTGTACCTGTCATGCGATGTTTGCACTTTATATAGTCTTGTGTAGGTGAGTATTTCATCCAGCACCTGAACGTTGTGTGATTTACACACTGTATACAGTTACAATGACAATCCAAACCACCTGTCCTGACTTAATTAATTAAAAATAATAACATTTAATTAATTAGGCGTTGATATAATGATGTTTGAAGGCTTTATTATCACTTCAATAATGAGTGATATTGTCAGGACTACATTACCCATGAGCTCCTGCACATCACATGACCTGGTAACATTTTACCTGATTACACACACCTGTGTCTGATTTGTTGTATAGTTATATAGAGTTTTCACAGTGCATTTTGTTTTGCATCTCCTATGGTAGATTTCTGTTTACTGGTTGATGTCAGCGCTTTGTATCTTGTTTAGGCTAGATATTCTTATTTTAATCTGCCTTTGGCTTGTTTATAACGATGTCCAGGAGTAAAATTAAGGGGCAAATTTAAACAAGGTGAGAGTTGCATGTCTTAGGCAGTAAAGAATCCTGCACATTTCTGTGAAAAAGCTACCAGAACCTGAAAATTCTGCTTAAATATAATGAAAATTATGGTAAGGTAAATGGTAAACCTCTGTGGGTTAAAGGAGGTTTTAAGGGTTTCACAAATTCTTTGTCACTTTTTGTTTCTGTGAGCTTTACCTTTTACGGCTATCAGTAAAAATAAATTGGATGTGCTGTGAATCCTGTCTGCAGTTTATCAATATACCAGAACATGTGCGTACAACAAACATCAGCATGACCCTACCGTTTTTTGCACCTTTTTTTTAAATAGTTTTTATTTATTTATTTTTTGGTTTGGCCTGTTTAAAAATGTAATTTAAAAAATGATAATGAGGGGATTAAAAAATAAGACATGAGTCAACACACAAATGATTATTGTGGTCCATCTAAGAGACAGTAGTTTCTATTATATGGTTATAAAAAAAAAAACAATTTGCAACAAACCTCATAATAGCTATAACCAGCTAAAACCTCCCTAAAAGAAAATAAATTAATGTCCGCAACAATTGTGCAACACTGCTTTCTGCTCAAAAACGGCTGATTCTGTAATACTGAAAAACTCCCCATTGCTCAGGGAGAAAAAGGCACGGCTTTGCACAATGAGAGAGAACTGGATAGAATGGGTTGTATTTATGTGGCCTGGTGAATCAATTTATCTGTGGTGTATTACCCAAAGCCCCAGGACACATGTATATGGATGGTCATGAAAAATTAAGCTGATGGAAAGTTGTTTTTGGATTCACATCTGCACAAAAATATTGTACTGAGTCACTGTAAACCTTAAAGGCCATAAAAGAGGAGGCATTTTAGACCTCATGATATTTATATAGTGTATGTGTGGATGGGCTACAAGTCAAAAGTTAAGTAACAAGTTTTAGACAGACATGATATTATTTTACTATATTCCTAGTAGCAATAATGAAGATATTACCAGTAATGAAATAATGCATGGACAAAATTTTAAATGAACGCTAACGCTTTACTTAAAAGCCTCAAAAAAGGTGTGTATCTGCCGCATCAACCCCATCTACCACGAGCAGTCGGCCTGTGGTAACGTAACCTGCCTTGTGCCCGGAACGTCTGTTTTCACTGCCCCCTGGTGTGTGTGTTCACAAGTGCACAAATGGGTTTAAATGCAGAGGTCAAATTCCTTAGTGTGTACAAGCACACTGGTCAATGAGTCACTTCACTTATTTATAAATTTCTCAGAATCCCTACAAATGAACAAGGTTTGTCACCTGATCTGTTACTTTTATCTCATTCCCCAAATCCCAGATAATCCTTGTTCCATATCACTAGTGATCTCATCAAGCCTAGTACTGGGTGCAGTCTGTTCTAGGTTTGATGTTGGTTGTTTGACAAGACAAAGCTTTGTGAAGTGTTGAAGCTTTCCAGGCACTGGCGCTTACAAAAAAAAAAAAAAAGGGTTTGTTTCTCGTGGTGCTCTCAAGTACGCAGTAGAAGCCTCTAGCGGACAAAAAATACAGACTTTTATAGGTTGTTGCACGCATCCAAAAGAGAAAGAATTGCTGCAAACCACAAATTGTATCATAAGCCTGTATAAAGGCTCAGGTCGAGGAAGAGGCGACCTTCACCGGGGAGAAAAACTCCACTAAGAGCAGCTGAGGGTATCTCCCTCTTTTTTTTTTGTTGGTTGTACGTTATATGCGTTTTAAAAGCACCCCTTGTTTTCTCCCCTTTTAATTAAGGCTAAACAGTCATTGCTGTATTTTTTTTAATTATTTAAAATAAAATATTACAATTGCTACAATTGCTTGTTGTCTTTATTGTTACTATGTTTGGTGCAGTATCACACCAAAGCTAGTGGGTATTGGCAAATAAATGTCACACTTTTATGAAGCATTATGAATGTTTTCCTAATGCAACTAAACTGTGAAATCAACATTAAAATATCTGTCTGGATCCATCCTGCTTCTGAAGTAAAAAAACGCGCAAAATGCTGTAAGCTAATTGGCTAAACGGAGCTCGCGAGCGCAGCGCTCTAGAACTGATGGTGTATACTGACTATGAAACGTGTCCTAAATGTGCAAAATGTACATAATGTACATATAGAGTAGATATTTCATAACTGATTTACTTAAAAGATACTTTGTTTAAGTACATATAACTTTTCACTTCACTATAATTAAGTAACGTTTACTTAATATCTTGAAGGATGTGAAGTTTAGTGGTATGTAGAGGTACATTTTACTTAATTTTTGTGGGTATGTTTTACTTGATATTACAGCAGTAAAATTTACTTAAATTATTTTCAAATTGCAAATTTTTAAAGTAAATCTAAGTTTTTTATTCAGTGCATAAACTTTAACTAATATATACAATCAAAGAGATAGAGACGTCGTCCACCGTATCTACATAGTGGAGATTTTCATATTAAACAAAAAATGTTTAATATTATTATATATCTTAAATATACTTTATACTAGTATACATGGTCAGACTACTCGAGTCACCAAACTGAACTGTATATTTTTTATGTTACTACAGGAAAATATTACAAGCACTGATATAAAGCTCTCAGACCTAACAGTACCAAACCACAAAGTTCCATAGTCCAGATACAGTACCACCAAAAAAGATGCATCTTTTGTTTCTTGTTGGCCGATTGTATCTGGGCATGGGTTAATTTCAACCAGTCAGGGGCCCCATTGTGGATAAGATTGAACTCCCCTGGTTCAGTACAGACATCCCACCTCTACTCCACATATTGATAGCAGCTCCCTGATGGCTCTAAATTATATACATCATCCCAAAAATCAATTTTTGTGAGCAAGTATATGAGAGATAGAAAGGACAGAGAGAGAGAGAGCGAGAGAGAGAGAAAGAGAGTGATAAGCACTGCATCCTGATTGGTCTTTTTGTGCTAAGTAGACATATCAGTTTTCTCTGTGGACGGTTTTACAGTCCATCTCACTCTGCCTTTTATTGTCCATCAGCTCAGTTCAATGTCCTACAGTGCCACTGAATAGTGTCCCTGAAAAAAAAAAAAAAAACACCCTTCACTGCGGACTTCACTAAAGTGCACCTGCCTAGTAGAGGTCAAAAATAATAACACTGTTGGTAAGTGTACTGTTTGAATCATTGAGTTTTTATTAGCCATTTTATTAGCCATTAGCCAACAGTAATAATAATAATAATAATAATAATAATAATAATCAACAATAAACTTTAACCCAACTCCATACTTGAAGTCCTAACGTGTATACTTTCTATTTGCACAACACTACTATATCCAATGAAATACCAGAAAAAAACTGGTAATCTAATACTTGGTAGATCTTCAATCTTGTGGAAATATTCTGTAGGCAATTACACCATACGTCCTGCAGAACGGTCCACAATTCTGTTGTATTTTGCGGTGTAGGATTTCTGTGTTCCACAGAGTGTTGCATGACGTCCCAGACATTTTTGATAACGTTGAGATCAGGTTACTTGTGTGTGAATGACAAAACCCCAAACTCAGATGAGTTCCTCTAACCATAATTTGGTGTTTCTGGATGTGTGTGGTGGTGCATTGTCCTGTAAGAAGACGACAAACCCATCAGAATGAATACAGGACATGAACTGGTGGAACTCATCAGAATGAAAGAACACATAGTGTTCTGTAGATGTACCAGGGGTCCCATGGAATGCCAGTTAAACAAACCACAGCCATTATAAAGCCACCACCAATCTGTACCAGTGTGTTTGTCACAGTCTGTACCAGGCTTCTGGCACTTCAGTGTATAAAAAATAATATTATTTGCACAGCATTTAACTTTATCTACTACCTCTGCATCCACAGTCATAGTCAATATACTGTGCCAATATATGTTGTCTTGCTACTATTGTGATTATAAATTTTATTCATATTTTACGCATATTTATTTTTTAGTTGTACTATTTATGTTTGCATCATTCTCAATTCTTTATTATTGGAAGTTGCCCACCAGTGCTTCGCTAAACTGTACAACCCTGTATTATTATAGTGCCAATAAAGTTATATATAATAAAATAATAATAAAATAATAATAATAATAATAATAATAATAATAATAATAATAATAATTATTATTATTATTATTATTATAACACTTTAAAACATAATTTAAGGCACATAATTGGACCTTAATAACTACTGATATACTTTTTAAAGCAATCTAACCCTGATTAAGTACATTCATAGGTTTGCTTTGATAATCCAGTAAGTGTGTTGGCTGAACATGCTGCATGTTTTTGACTTTTCAGGCTTGTCTGATTTATAAACCTATAAGCCTGCATACAAACATCCGTCTCTGTCTTCCTGACAACGTACATTAATCTACAGGGACCTTTATAAAAGGCTTGCTCCAAATGGATATGTTTTGTTCACGCATGATTTAGTCATTCTGAATGAGTCACTAAAGTGAATGAATCAATATCGATCACTGAGTCATTTATTTACTTATTTATTTATTTCTTTTTTGGTTGCTGCTGAGATTCTCGTTTGAAAATACTGACAAGTACAAATGTTTACATGTATATGTATAGTATAGCTGTGTGACTGTGAATCTGTCTGATTAGTGTATCTCATGCTGTAGGATTCTGTCCTCGGACAGGAATAACATCCTCTGCTGACGCAATTTTACAAAATCCTGACTTAATGCAACATCCATAAAGTGTCAACCAACTAATGTTATTTTGTCTGGAATGTTATAGAAATATGTATGGTTAAAAAAAATACAATGACCACAAATTCCTGACTACTACAGCTTAGATGGACCCCTGGTACATCTGTCAGGTGAACACTTTGTGTTCTTCCATTCTGATGAGTTCCACCAGTTTATGTCCTGCATTCATTCTGACAGGTTTGTCCTCTTCTAACAGGACAGTAGACCACCACACACATCTACAGACACCAAATTATGATTAGAGGAACACTCATATGAGTTTGGGGTTCTGCCATTCACACACAAGTCACCAGATGTCAACATTACTAACACATCTGGGACGCCGTGCAACACCGTGGAACACAGAAATCCTGCACTTTGGAATACAACAGAATTATGGTAGGTTCTGCGGAAAATATGGTGTTTATTGCCAATGAAATGTACACCAGGTTGGGTTAAATATGCCTGGACGTATTAAATGTGTCAGTAATGTCATGATACTGATTGAATCCCAAAGACCGATTTCCTTTTAATCTAATGAGTCACACAATCTCATTCGAGCCAACATCATTAGGGCTGCTAATCTCAGAATCTAATTAACACATGGAGTGGGAGATGGGTTCTAACAAGCCCAATGAAACAGCCACAAGTCCTAGAACATTTCTCAAGTGAATAACAATTACAATAACAAGATCAGTGCTAATATTGGGGGGTTTGTGTGATTTCCTAACTGATAAAGGCTTTGTCACATCAGTTTCCTGTCTCTGTATGAAGGATTTAAGTCACAGCTGCTTATGATGAATTTTATATTAGCAGGTTTTACTGAAAAATGATATCAGACGTTCTCTGAAATACAGATTTCTGTTATTGTGAGCAGTGAGATGTTCAATGTCTTGGATAGTGGGCTATGTCTTCATTTCAATCTCCTTCATATTCTTACATGTGGACTGTTCTCGTAAAGAAATAAAGTGAAGTGAACCACTCACTGACCACTGTGCTTGCACACAGAGGAATCTGACCTCCACATTTAACCCATCAGTTCTGTGAAACACACAAACACATACTAGTGAACACACACTAGGGCACACTAGGGAGCAGATGGGGGTTAGACGCCTTTACTCACTGGCACTTAAGTCGTGTCTTGTCGGTGGATGGAACCAAACTCAAACCCCAAAGACAAAGGCTGTCCCAGATACAGAGCAAAAGAAGACAAATGATCCTGTCCGGTTTGAGAATAACAGGTTAAACACAAACACAGTTGAGACTATGATCTGATTATTGAGACAAATCTCTGGTATTGTGTAGCTCGTTTATAAGCCAATTAAAGTGTCATATCAAGAGCTGATTATTTCAGACCAATGAAGATCAGTGCAGCGAAAGGGGGAAAAAACGAACAAAGAACATTTCAAGACCCTAAGTTGAGATCAGACTGAGATGGAAAAGACAGAAAGCTGTTAGTCGGGAGTTGAATTTAAGAAGTAGGAGACAATTGTCTACTGATGGTGAAATCACTCTGTTATGTCAAGGAGACAAGAAATATTTTGTTCTGTTCACATTGTTTGCAATAAATCTTAAATCTACAGCCAAAACATCATTTTTGTCTTCATCCATTTCTCTGCTCATTTAGATATATTTCCTATATATCTATGGTCAAGTTGGAGCTTCCTGGTAAAGGCAACCAGTTGCTGGGTGAATTCATCTATATCGTTGTGCTGGTAAAATTGATGCAGCCTCAAGTTCACCAGCTGTGGTCCGATTCCTCCATGTTTGACTTTAGATCTGCTTTATTTTGTATCAAGGCTTTGCCATATCTAACCATGGCACACAATTGTGGACAAATTGTGGATATTATGGTTCCCAGGAAAGGCAACTTTTACACAACTCTTTTAAACAACTTGTTCCTATAGAGGTGACATTTAACAAAGCAATAAAAAAAGAATAAACTCAAGCATTAAACTGTCTTTATCACAGGTTAAGGTCTTCCTAGGAATTACACAAAGCTTTTATAAAATGGCAACAAAAGGTCACCCAAGCCTAGTGAGTTTCATAATCCCATTTAATGCTAAAGCAGTGCAGCCACAAGCTATAAATTAAACCAGACTACAGCTAACACACCAACTAAGGCCTTGTTCACACCTGGGTGTAGAATGCATCCTGGACACATACTGTATACGACAGTATACAGTATGCATACGACAACATAACATTTGGGATAGCATCTTGATGTGTCCCAGACAGCAAAGAAGGACCACTTAATCAACCGCTGCAGGTCCCGCCCTAGGTAATAAATACATCTTTATTGTTAGCTTTATTGCCTGGGAAATGCAGTTGATCAATAAAAACTATTTACCGCCAGGATGACGGATATAACAACAGAGACAAATCAGGTGCTTTTCATAATTTCCCATTCACTTAACTACACGATCAAAGTGTACAAATGTATGAAAGAGGATTTGTGGGACACTTCTCCCCTGAAAACTAATGCCATGCAAGACTGATGTAATAAATGTGCATGGCTCCGTCCTCCAGTGAAGCAAAATTACACATGGGATCGAGTCATAAGTGGCCACCTTCAAAATGTAGGTATAATGCGAGGCTGTGCTTTTCAGTTGTCAGCTTGTGATTAGATCAGTCAAGACAGATGTTAATACCAGATGTGAACTCCAAGTGAGATGCCAACTACACCGGAATGGTGAGAAATATCACATCTTTATAAAAGAAAGCAATATTTGCACATTTTTATTGTTGAAAGTTTGTTTATTTAATGTTTTTATTATGTTTTTATGCCTAGAACTCGGTTAAGACAAACACATTTTGTCTCATCATCACTTTCCGTACCAGGTCTCTGTCTCCCCAGTCACTGCTGTACAGGTTTAAACATGTTACATCAGTTCATTTGTGACTGCAGTCCAAGAATAAATAGGCGCCCCACGTATAGTGAAAAACGTGTCTGTTACACTGAGATGCTCACTGAAGAGTTGAAGCCTAAAATTCATTTATAATGGAGAAATTCATAAAGTTATAAAGTTATATAATAAAGTTATATAGCTGTACAGTGTAGAATTATTACAATTTTTATTGTTAAATGTTGAATTAAAATGCTAGAATTATGGCAAACATACAAAACTTTATGGACTATTTGATAAGTTCTATGACTTCCAATAGCAACTACTTGCTTATTTGTAAATATGTTTGCGAATTATATGGACTTGACCGATCATTTCAGTATTATGGGCTTTGCTGAGTAAATTAATGAATAGATCAGTTAGGTTTATTTCAGGTTGTAACACAGAAAAAAAACACAGAAAAGTTTTAGGGAGTGAAAACTTATGCAAGGTATCAAAAGCTGCACATAGTTTAATTTTCCACAGTCCCTATAATTAACTGATATTGGACCGACTCTGTGCACGTTGAAATGTACATTGCATTGCTAATCATGGAAACCTTATTGAAAATGTCATTCATTAAAAATAATCAAATCTGCTTATGCATCGAGACTTTACACCCACCCTCTATATTAGATCATTTTAAAATCTGAAACATGATTAACTAAATGAACTTTATGCAATTATTAGAATATTTAATCAGTAACATGGAGCCGTTTATTTTGCAAACACTTTATCATTGTGTCTTCACTTGATTGATCTGATTGATTGATATTAAAAAAAAACCTAATAACCTTTGTATTTGTAATTTCCTGAAAGACGACTTTAAGACTAATTATATTGGGTGATGGACAGAAATGGTTTGTTTTGCATCACTAAATGTTCATCTTATGGTGCCTTATATCTGTCACAGCATACTTAACACAACAACACTACAGCCGACAGCTGAACTGTGTGAAGTTCATCAAAAAGCCTCACTTGTTTCTCTAAGGACACACAGCATGAGCTCTTTCGGTTGAACACTTTGTGTGTTGATATTTTTATACTGTGCAGTTGCCTTGCATAAGTATTGCATAAGTATTCACCCCTGGGGCAATATTAGTTTGAAGGTTTTTGACTTGCAGTTGTAGCTGGAAAACCTCTGGGGTGTCTCAATAAGCTTTGCACATCTGGATGCACATCTGGTATTTTTGTGCATTCTTTTTAACAATCACTTGTCGAGCTCTGTCAGACCGAATGGAGACTATTGGAGAACAGTGATTTATTAAAGTCTTGCCACAGGTAACAGATTCCCAGTCCTGTATAGGTTGGTTCTGTTAGAAGGTCAATCTGTCGTAATTCTCCCGCAGACCACAATCCTCTAGAATCAGGGGGTCATTGGGGTTAGGTTTCCCAGTCTCTAGTAATGAAAAACATATCCACAAAATAATGCTACCACCATGCTTTGCTGTTTGGAGGGTGATGACCAATGTTGGAATTCTGGACATTGTTAAATTCTCTT
>JAOVVF010000048.1:25025418-25039749 GCA_028565595.1 Duopalatinus emarginatus
ACAGTGTATGCAGGGTTTGGGGAGCAGGAGGAATCAGGACTCAGGGTTGCTGGTATCTCCTGGTGCCTCAGCCGTAGATCTGCATTATACAGGGATAGCTGTAAAACTGGTCTTTTTGCTAACCAAGTCATATTGTTCTAATCTACTGTTCATGTTTTACTGGAAACAAACAAAAAAAATTAAAAGACGCAGCCTGCTGAGTCTTCATTCTTCAAGCTTAATAAGCTTTTCCCCCAAAGGTTTCTTTCTTATTAACCACAGGGGTTTGTTCTCATTACTCCCAGTAAAGCTGCTTTTAAATCTATTCTGATCATCAATAACATTAAAACCACAAAAATACCACTGAATATCTTATTTCAGTGGCAACCGTCAAGGGGTAGGACATATTAGGCAGCAAATCCCATGTGGTGAATGCAGGCATGCATAATAATTTGTGATTTTTTACAAGGGCCCGACTGTGAAGGTTAGACGACTGGGTTAATTTCCAAAACAGCAGGTCTTGTGGGGTGTGTCTCAGTTTGAAGTGATTAGTACCTACCAAAAGTGGTCCATGGAAGGACAGCCAGGTCTGGGTCATAAGGTGCCCAAGGTTTACTCATGGGGCATGGGGGTGAAGGTCCACAGAAGGATCTGTTGCCAATGTCTTGGTGCTCCTGACACCAGAGTTCAGAACTTTCTTGTCTCAATGGGTCAGAGCTGTACTACATGTAATGTGATTCACTATGTAGTCCACATGTAGTCTGTACATTACTTCCTACACTTTCTAACGTTTTTTTAAAGATGACTGCCCAAGACCTCCACATATTCATCATCCAAACAAATCTAACCATGGTGCAGCTATCTAGATCTAATACGCTTAGAGATGTCATGTCACCTCTGGAATGCTTGTTTCAGTATACAAACCGATCAGTGTGAATAGCCGTATATAGTAAATATTTGCCTGTACATCCAAACAACTTGAGCCAAAGCTCTAACAGGCTGATAAAATGATGGTTGAGATAATGCACACTCCTAAAATACAAATCAGGTCTGCTGGGCTCCAGTGAAGTTAAAGGTACATGTTATTTAAAAACCACACGCACCCTGGAGCTTTACCCGCTCTGTTTTGAAGGTTTCTCAGAACTGTGAAAGTGTCATGCATATGCATAGAAAGTCTCACTACAGTGCTCAGCCTCAGATATTCATCATCAGTGTACTGAAGGATTCCTGGAAAAGTTAAAGGTTTGCAGGCCGATCTTCGGAGCCATGACATAAAGTCATTCTGAAGTGCTCACACTTTGAAGTTTCAAAAAAAATGTATAAAAATTGAATACAGGCACAAAAAATATTATAATCTCTCTGTTACAGTTAGCAGTTATGCTGAAATAACTAAGCCAGATCCTGCAATTTAAACCTTATACTGAAACATGTCCAAATTATGACCAGCCATTTATTATGACAATTATTCAAGTGAAGTGAAGTGACTCATTGACCACTGTGCTTGCACACAGAGAAATTTATCCCATCTCAGCAGTGAACGTATGTCCCTGAAGCCGATTCACGCCGCCCAGGGAGCAGTTGCGGGTAATTGCTACCTTGCTCAAGAGCACTTCAGTCACGTCTTGTCGAACTGGAGACCTTCTGACCACAAGCCTACAGCTGCCTCTGAGTCCAAGGATGAATGACATTCTTTCTGAATGCCACTGATGGCCATCTTCTTCTCCACTGTCCATCAGAAAGATCGTAGCTATTTATCAGCATTGCCTTATGTACTGCATTTAAACCGAAGTAGCAGAATAACTGCTGCACCAGTGTAATAGTCAGTATAGGTCCCCCACAGGGCATGGACTCCATTTTGGAAGATTGTGGAAATATTCTTAATAAACACCATACTTCTTGCAGAATGGTCAATTCTGCTGTATTGTCCTGTTGGAAGACAGCAAACCCATCAGAATTAACAGGTGTAATTCGTCAGAAAGGAGCCACTCGTAGCGTTCACCTGTCAGTGACGTTGTCCCATGTTGTCCCTGTGCTCCGATGGAATGTCGGGCATTAAAAAAACCCATTCCAGTATGGAGCCACCACCACCCTTTTGCATAGGCTCATCTGTACCAGTTTGTCTGGCACTTCAGTGTATAATATTGTTCGAAATCTCCTTCATGGACTTTCAGCAGCAGCTGGTGTAATGTGTTCTGGAGAAAGCTTTGGCCTGCCGAATTGATATTCATGGAAAGTGGTGGTTCAGTGGTTAAGGCTCTGGGCTAGTACTCAAAAGGCTATCTCCACCTCATCCTGTGGGCCACTTTTGGGCCTGTGGAACGAGACCTTTAATTCTGAACTGCTCGGTGATGTCCTGTCTCATGTTGCATGTCATGTCACTTTGGAAAGAAGCATCAAGAAAATGAGCAAATCTTATCGGATAGCTGAGACCTAGCTAGTAAGTGGGGCTTGACACTGATTAAATTGAAGGAAATTTGGCTTAAATGTAAAAAAAAAAAAAGACAGAAGGCAGCATTAAATCACTCTGGAAAGAAGTGCTATAAGGATCCTGGAGCAGTTTGAGTAATTGGCTTCATCCTTCAACATAATGTATTGATAGCACGTTCGTCTACACAGTCTTAGAAAACATCACAGACTGCAATTATAAACACCAAGCATATAGATTTAAAAAATGACTGACTACGATTTATATAAATATATTCCCACCTTATACACCAAAATTTAAATAATAAAAACACTATGTATAGCGATTTAATTAATAAGGTCGACTATTCAAAAACAGTGCTAAAAATATATTGGTAAGACCCATGGAGACTGTTCCATGAATCTAAGATTAAAGCCATAGGAAATGAAACTGGAGGAGACTGATGAACAGAATTGGTTGGGGAGTGTGCGGGGGAGAACTGTCATGAATGCATGTGCATGTCAGAACCCCCAAGAGAGCATGACTGTGAATTTGAGAGACAAGTGGTGATTAGAGGACGAGGTGATTAGCACATCACCCTGCAATATCCGTCCTGAAGCCAAAGCTGGGGAACTCCAGGAGAGATGAGGACAAGCTAGCAGGCAAAAGCACAATATAACTATGACTCTTTTTAGACTAGCTGAATGATGCTAAATATTAAGCTTTAAGTGTTTTTAAGGGCGTGTTCAATAATCTGGCTTTAGAACAATCTGTAGACTGGTGAAGCAACTCAGAGGGTTGGAAAGTCATAACACATGTATACTGACATTTAGGCAATGGTTAGAAAAATACAATGTGGAATTTAAAACCTTAAATTATTGAATAATTATGGGATAATTAATTTGATGTGGTGCCTGTTGTAATGTTGTCATGTAAACTCAAACAGACATTACATATTGACACTTACATATATGACATTTGCACACACACCATCCAGTACTAACCAGTAATCTAGCGTATTACCTTCTATAGTATAGTTTTATACTGTAATCCCATGTGATCTATATAAACTCTTCCATATTCCACATGAAATGTAATCTTGCTGCACTTTTGAGTATGTGTGGTCGATTTCACAGACCTGGAAAGTAGGACAGAGGACTCAGCAGTTGAGACCAAGTTTTCAAACCCAAGATTAAACCAAAGACATCATCTTTGATCATGACATCACAAACTAAACTTTTGTGCATCTACAAAATATACACTGATCAGCAATACCATTAAAACCACCTGTCAAAACAGCTCTGACCCCTAGACGCATCGAGTCCACAAGACCTCTGAACTTGTGCTGGGGTATATGGAAGTAATACTGAAGTATTAGCAAGGGTGACTGAGCTAGCCTTCACCCCCCAACACGCTTCAATGAGCCTTGGATACTTATGACTCAGTTGCCCTTCATCGCTGATTGTCCTTCATTAGACCACTTTGGTAGGTGCTACCCACTGGACGTATACTGGGGACACTCGACAAGACCTGCAGACGCTCTGATCCAGTCGTCTAGACGTCTCAGTTTGGTCCTTGTAAAAATCCTTCCTGCTTTCAACACATGAGATTTGAGAACTCACTGTGTACATGTTGCCTTACACATCCCACTGCTTGACAGGTGCCGTTGTAATGAGATAATCAATGTTAATCAAGTGACTGGCATTACACGATCCCAAATCAACTCGTATATCCACAGCTGTGATGCGAGCCCGGTGAGCCGTATTTTTATAGCCGCCATTTTTTATTAAAATTGCTAAAGTCTGGCAATCATAGCCAGAGGGATCATAATGAGGATTCTATGATAATTGTCAGTGAGCAGTCAGTGGTCTTTATGATTTGTAGCTCCACCCGTATTCATGTTTTGCTGTGTGACGTCTTTGGTATTTTTCACATACCCTATATGGATAAAAGTCATAATCACTGAATTTGGGTGTTTTATTCAGTATCACACTCCGCTATAAAATCAAGGACCTAGCTATGCAGTTGTTTTACAAACATTTGTGCAAGAAGTTGTGTGTGGTTTTGTAATAGGATGCCACCACTGCAACAAGTCAGTTCATTCTGCTGATTCAATAACTGCAATAACCAAAGTTCCAAACCTCCTCCGGCATTAACATCAGCACAAAAACCGTGCACTAGGAGCTTCATCGTATGGATTTCCATGTTCGAGCAGGTACATGCAAGCCTCACCAAAACATCACAACCGATGTTGTTTTTCAGGGGTTGACCCAGACCCCGTAGGTCCAGTGAAGGGAAATCAATACATTATTATCTGGATAATTGTATGCTGTAAGCGGGGAAATAAGGTCCATAAGGTCATGGTTGAGTGTGGGAAAAATTGACTAGCCCACACAAAGCCCTGACCCCAACCTCGATTGAACATCTTTGGGATGAACTAAAACTGGAATTGTAAAGCCAGGCCTGCTGGTTCAACATCAGTGTTCTGGATATATTGACAACAGTCTAAGGTCTTGTAAAAAGCCAGAGAAGTGGAAGCTGTTATAGCTACAAAAGGGGGACCGACCCCATATTAATGCTAAACCTATGGATTTAGAATGGGATGTCATACAATCTCCTGTAGATGTAATATATATGTGTCCCAATACATTTGTCCATATTGTGTACTTCTGAGAGGTTCAACAAGAGTGACTAATTGTTTCAAAACAACATTAGTTAATGGCATAATTACAGTCCAAGACTGTGAAATTAAGTAATTTAAATCCATGATGTTAAGTGAAACTGAAAGTCAGCATGTTGTAGACAGACAAAAATGATTATGTGGACTTTCCAGGTTAATTCCACCTTATACTTAAACTCACTCAATATAAATGCAACATAAGCATATGATACATATGTTAAATGTAAATATAGTTTAAAAATTATAGTCTGGCTTAAATGTCTGCAGACACTCGTGAGCATTTAGTTACAATACGAGTCACATGGTAATGGAATAATGATTCAAAATATAAGAATAGTGAAAATATTGTTATTTTATGCCGTATATAAAGTTTACTGGGGTGTAGTAAAAGTTTAGAGACAGTGTGGTTGATCTTAAATGCAAGGTCACATAGTAAGGTATCATATCAGCTATGACAATCACTATGTACATCAGTATCTGCCCACTACTGAAAAATAAACAAAACAAAAAACCCAGCTCACATCTACCGATCCGTCTGTTTAGGATTTATAGACATGTTAATTTTGCCGATTTGCATATCAAAAGGTCACCAGAATAGCAGTGGGATGGGATCCGTTTGAGACACTGAGCTAGAGAACCACCGTCTGCATCACATCTGCGATCTCTCTAAATGCCCAGTGATTCAGTGGTCCTCCCTTCCTTCCTGCCCGTTTCTCAGAATCATCAACTCGGCTCTTGTCTAACCACCAGAGAAGTCAAACCCAATCAGGTTAAATAACTGTGAATGATAATGGGTGGAATTAAGCTTGAAAACCACAATGCATCCGGACCTTCAGTACATCATCAGTGCTTTGGATGTCATTTAATCGTTTAATCTAATGAGAATAGGCCGAGAGTTGCTCAGTGAGGAGATGGACACGTTCGGTACGTCAAATGTGTAGCTGATAACAACGTGGTGGTGAAGGGTATTAGGGCATAGCACTAAGTGACAGGAAGGATCGTAATGGTTTTGTGTTTATATGCCTAAAGAGAACATTACAGCATCAGAGAGATATTAAAATAAGCACCCAGCAAAATCCTCCATTTAAATACGTCCCTTACGGCACTACAGAATTTTAATACCTCTTACATTAAACACAGTAAGAGTACATTTAATAATTGATCAAAGTGTGAGTATATTCACCACTGGAGAGTTTGTTGTGTACAGTTGGATTAGTTTACTACAGGGGTTCCCAATATGTATATATATATGTATATATGTATATATGTATATATGTACAAAACATCCACCAGAACAGCTCTGTCTCTGTCTCGTCGAGGCATCTGGAACTAAGATATTAGCATTCTTTCCTGAATCTTCTGTGGGCTCAATCCAAACAGGACCACTTTTGGAAGGCATTAACTACTGTTTACTGTGAACGCCCATTAAGACCTGCTGTTCTGAAGCTGTTCTAGCCAGCACAATAAGACAACATATTAATTTTTCTGCCTGATATATTGCACCCCTTGATAGGTCCCAGTGCAACAAAATCAATGTTTTTTTATGTTCATGGAATAACAATTATGTTATAATTATGTGTAGATAACTGGGTCTGATAACTAGGTGGTAAATACCTACCATCATGAGTGCCGGAGACTCACTGGTGTGCATTCGGGGGAAAAAGATGCCTCTTCTGATTCAACAGAAGATCCACAGTAGGATATTTTGCTAATGATAGATACCAAAGAACACCTTCAGAGGTCTTGTGGAGTCCATGCCTAGACAGGTCAGAGCTGGTTTGGCAGCTGTATAGGCAGGTTGTGTTACTTTAATGGCTAAGAAATGTTTGTCTGTATTTATTTTAACGCATCACTAAAATTCACATTGTGGAGGTTTTTTTTCCATAAATTAATGGTCTGAAAGCATCATCCCATTGTGGAACATCCTATATAAATAAAAGTGTACGCAAAGCGAGACAGTGCATCACATTTCAGTGTAGCATTTATGCTACATTTAATAGGATAGCAAGTTATCCTGTACAATCAAAAAGTAATAAAAGTAATAAAAATATACTACCTTGATGAATTGTGAATGCATTTATATAGGGTTTGTTGAATGACTGTACCTATTACACCAACTAGGTGGTTCTAAGTTTGTTCCTTAAGATACATATATATATATATATATATATATATATAAAACATCATTATGGCTCTACTATTCAATTCTGTGCCTTGAATCAATTAAATGCACAAAGAAAACACATTCAAATGCTTCTTCCCCTCTGAGGCCACATACAGTAAATAATGAAATAAGCGTTTATCACAGTAGCTTGTTACTGCTTACTGATGTTCACACCACTGCACACTCACGGCTTTTCTCTTACACGAACAGCATTTTACAGTATACTGAACAATAGTTTTGTACATAACTGGTAGTAATAGCATTGATTATGAAATACTAAAATGATTAAACTAGTAGAGAAAAGAGAGGAAAACAATCTCTCTAAATGCCCAGTGATTCAGTGGTCCTCCCTTCCTTCCTGCCCGTTTCTCAGAATCATCAACTCGGCTCTTGTCTAACCACCAGAGAAGTCAAACCCAATCAGGTTAAATAACTGTGAATGATAATGGGTGGAATTAAGCTTGAAAACCACAATGCATCCGGACCTTCAGTACATCATCAGTGCTTTGGATGTCATTTAATCGTTTAATCTAATGAGAATAGGCCGAGAGTTGCTCAGTGAGGAGATGGACACGTTCGGTACGTCAAATGTGTAGCTGATAACAACGTGGTGGTGAAGGGTATTAGGGCATAGCACTAAGTGACAGGAAGGATCGTAATGGTTTTGTGTTTATATGCCTAAAGAGAACATTACAGCATCAGAGAGATATTAAAATAAGCACCCAGCAAAATCCTCCATTTAAATACGTCCCTTACGGCACTACAGAATTTTAATACCTCTTACATTAAACACAGTAAGAGTACATTTAATAATTGATCAAAGTGTGAGTATATTCACCACTGGAGAGTTTGTTGTGTACAGTTGGATTAGTTTACTACAGGGGTTCCCAATATGTATATATATATGTATATATGTATATATGTATATATGTACAAAACATCCACCAGAACAGCTCTGTCTCTGTCTCGTCGAGGCATCTGGAACTAAGATATTAGCATTCTTTCCTGAATCTTCTGTGGGCTCAATCCAAACAGGACCACTTTTGGAAGGCATTAACTACTGTTTACTGTGAACGCCCATTAAGACCTGCTGTTCTGAAGCTGTTCTAGCCAGCACAATAAGACAACATATTAATTTTTCTGCCTGATATATTGCACCCCTTGATAGGTCCCAGTGCAACAAAATCAATGTTTTTTTATGTTCATGGAATAACAATTATGTTATAATTATGTGTAGATAACTGGGTCTGATAACTAGGTGGTAAATACCTACCATCATGAGTGCCGGAGACTCACTGGTGTGCATTCGGGGGAAAAAGATGCCTCTTCTGATTCAACAGAAGATCCACAGTAGGATATTTTGCTAATGATAGATACCAAAGAACACCTTCAGAGGTCTTGTGGAGTCCATGCCTAGACAGGTCAGAGCTGGTTTGGCAGCTGTATAGGCAGGTTGTGTTACTTTAATGGCTAAGAAATGTTTGTCTGTATTTATTTTAACGCATCACTAAAATTCACATTGTGGAGGTTTTTTTTCCATAAATTAATGGTCTGAAAGCATCATCCCATTGTGGAACATCCTATATAAATAAAAGTGTACGCAAAGCGAGACAGTGCATCACATTTCAGTGTAGCATTTATGCTACATTTAATAGGATAGCAAGTTATCCTGTACAATCAAAAAGTAATAAAAGTAATAAAAATATACTACCTTGATGAATTGTGAATGCATTTATATAGGGTTTGTTGAATGACTGTACCTATTACACCAACTAGGTGGTTCTAAGTTTGTTCCTTAAGATACATATATATATATATATATATATATATATAAAACATCATTATGGCTCTACTATTCAATTCTGTGCCTTGAATCAATTAAATGCACAAAGAAAACACATTCAAATGCTTCTTCCCCTCTGAGGCCACATACAGTAAATAATGAAATAAGCGTTTATCACAGTAGCTTGTTACTGCTTACTGATGTTCACACCACTGCACACTCACGGCTTTTCTCTTACACGAACAGCATTTTACAGTATACTGAACAATAGTTTTGTACATAACTGGTAGTAATAGCATTGATTATGAAATACTAAAATGATTAAACTAGTAGAGAAAAGAGAGGAAAACGTGACGTTTACACAGGCTGCGTTTAAATACGTTTTATACTGTATGGTACACACATCCTTGATTGGTGGTCATAAACACTGTTTATTAACCTGTTGTGTACTGTAATATGTTAAATAAGGTTTATATGGTACACATCCTTGATTGGTGGTCATAAACGCTGTTTATTAAGCTGTTGTGTACTGTAATATGTTAAATACATTTTATATGGTACACAACATACATACATACATACAGTGTATACGTACAATAGTCTAACGCACTTAGAAATAGCCTGCTGTTAGATTTGACTTTTCCATGTATGTAGGTTGGTGTAATAATGACGTAAGGTAAACTAGGTTTATATGGTACACAACATGCTTGATTGGTGATAACTAGTGACATTTGTTTAGCTGTTATGTAACTTTAATATCTTATTACCTTATTAGGGATTCTGGGGATACAAGTGTTACAACGTCTGCTCTTAATTATTAAGTGTTAAAACCGATACAGTATACATGCAATACACACTTAGAAATAAAGCTAGATTGGACTTGTCTGTAGGTTTGGTCTGGTAATGGTATAAGTGTTCATATGGTATATTTATGGGATACGAGTGTTACAACTTCCACTCATTAATTAAGTGATGTGACCTATGCAGTATACAGGCAATAGTCCAACACTCTTAGAAATAAAGGTGGATTGGATTTGTTCATGTATGTAGATAATGATATAGGTTAAATAAAGTTTATATGATAGACAACATCCTTGATTTGTGGTTATAAGTGCTGTTTATAAGCTGTTGTGTTATTAAAGAAAACAAGTGTTACAAACACTAAACAGTAGACATGCAATAATCCAACACTCTTAGAAATAAAAGTAAATTGGATTTGTTCATGTATGACTTTGGTGTGATAATAAGTATTGTAGAGATTTAAAAAATCTCAGGTTAATAATACACAATAAAAGATGTGCTATTATTAGTAATACTAAAGACATGAAATAAAGTCCATGTTCGTACCCTAATTTCTGAGAGTGTGTAAAGCCTTAGATGTCTCTACCATGTCTCTAAAGAAAAAAGTTGGAAAAAATGTGCAGGTGTTAATACGCGGGTGAGAAGTGAAGCTCCAGACCTGTTTCTCTCCGCTGGGTTTCTTATGGTTGAGCAACAGCTCCACAGCCCCTACAACCTCCTTACGGATGGCGTGGAGCAGCGCGTCCCCCACATGCACGTCGTGCGCCAGCAGCAGCTCCACCATCTCCAGGTTCTCGTTCTCGATGGCGATGAGCAGCGCGGTGCGCCCGAGCGGATCCACGCAGTTCACGTTGATCTTGAAGTAGATTTCGGCCTCGCGTAGAGCGCGCTTCACGCTGCCATAGTCGCCCTTCTCCACGGCGCTCAGGTACGCCTTCTCCTGCGCCGACAGCTCCGGCTCGGCGCGCACCACGCGCAAACGGATGCGATCGCGGCGCAAGGTGCACGCGTTCCCGCCGCCGCTTGCGCCGCCGCCGCCGTAGTAGAGCTGCGCCATCGCACCCGGTCAGCTCGGTATCCTGTGCATCTGAGAAACGGACAAGGGGATGAGGAGGAGGAGGAGGAGGAGGAGGAGGGGGGAGAAGGAGGAGGAGAACTGGTGGTGGTGGTGGTGGTGGTGGAGCTCAGATAAACACCCGGTTATTGGAGCTGAAAACGCAGCAGCGGAAATAACATCCACCCATTGGGTCTAATGCGGTTACGTGTGAGGACTGGAGACTTGTTGGCGCATCGTGTGTCCTTCATAGACACAACAAGGGCAATAAAAACATCACGCAAACTCTCACAAGATGCTAATAAACCCTGCTGAGGTCACCCGACATCCAGCTTTGCGCTCTAATACCACTTATAACGCGTTATAAGACCGATTTACATTACAAGCATATGTGTAATGAGTGAACTGGAACAGACCCAAGCACCAAGACTACCACAAAAATACATCTCAGTGACTAAATAAAGATTAAATAAACAGGATATAAATAGTGTGTGGAATAGGCTATGTAATGAAACTCCCAGACCTCATGAATGCATGACATGAACGTTCTCAGCCACGGTGTAGTGGCACTGTTCATGGTACACGTTCTGTAATGAAGTGAAAAGTAGTAGTGAACTATTTGCCTACTGTGCTTGCACACAGACAAATGTGACCTCAGCATTTAACCAGGCTGTGCATTGAAACCACGGCACCCAGGGAGCAGTTTGAGGGTTAGGGACCTTGCTCAAGGGGACTTGTTGCAGGGATTAAACGTGGGACCTTTCGTTCACCAGAATCAAACCCAGGACCTACTGTGCACTAGGATCAAACCCAGGACCCTCTGTTCACCAGGATCAAACCCAGGACCCTCTGTTCACCAGGATCAAACCCAGGACCCTCTGTTCACCAGGATCAAACCCAGAACCTTCCGTTCACCAGGATCAAACCCAGGACTTTCGGTCCTCGTTCCCTAACCACAAGACCATGGCTGTACTTTTAGCATGTACACTGAAGTACCAGAAAAATTTGTACACCAGTCTAATACTCTGCCACAGGGTATGTACTCTACAAGGTTGTGGAAATATTCTGTAGGAACTGAACACCGTACTTCCTGCAGAACGCTCCACAGTTCTGTTGTAATTCCGAAGTGTAAGATTTCTGTGTTCTACAGAGCCTTGCATGGCTTCCCAGATGTGTTCAATAACACTGAGGTCTGGTGACTTAGGTGTGAACAACACAACCCCAAACTCACATGAGTGTTACTCTGAATATAATTTGGTGTCTCTAGACATGTGTGTTGGCACATTGTCCTGTTGGAAGAGGTCAAACCTATCAGAATGAATGCAGGACATGAACTGGTGTAACTCGTTACACTTATAAAAATATAGTTTATAAAATTGAGGAATGAACATTATTATGTATAAGAAAAAGTCGAAGTTCTGAAATGTCGATTTACTTGCTGTTTTGATATTTCTTTGTAATGTCTAAATGTAAGATTGTATAGTTCCTTTTGCAGGAAGTATGGTGTTCATTGCCTGCAGAATAGTTCTGTAAAGTCCATGCCCTGTGGGGGACCTCCCAAGTATTAGACTGGTGCACCATTTATTCTGTGTATAAAAAACACATGTGAAAATGGTCACATTTAACATGACAGGTGACGCTTTCTGTAAGGTTTCAGAGCTGAACTTGCACCATGTTACATTCTGGAGTATTAGAACAGACACAATATCAGCAGAGATTTAGATTTTATTTATTAAATTATTGTTGTTATTAAGTTATGGAGCTTTACAGTGACTAATGAACATAGGAAAACATGACCTTTCATGCTTCACTTAGCGTGATGCAGAATCGTGGTGCAGAATCCACCATTATCATTATCAGCTATGCTCTTTGTTATTGAATTTTGCTCCTTGACTTGAAGATGTTTAATCCAAACCTTAATAAAGTAAAAAAAAACAAAAAAACAATTAGCTTATGAATAATAACAACTTGGATCTGTTCTATTCTGTCTGTAGACAGTTTTAAAAGAGAAAGTTTTATGACTGTAATAAATACAAAAGAAAAAAAAAATTAATGTGCACATTTAAAGAGTGCTCATAAAATAAAATTGTCCTGAGACCATAACACCATCTTTACATAACAGATGCTAAAATTTCATTGTCAGTAACTTGCCATGCAAGCTGACATATTCCCAGGTAATCAAGTTGTGTCGTAATCAAATTGGAAAGTTCATTACTGGAACAGCCTGAATGACTTACAGTCAACTTATATAAACGTTGCAGGCCAGTTGATGTCAGCGATGCACCGCCTTCAATTTGGCTGCTTAAACCCTCATCATTTTTGGCCCGTGTTCAGTTTAATGTACTGTATATTCTGCAAGCACAGTAGTTTTCTGTCTCAAACCTTCAAGTCTTCATGTCTTTTAAACACGCTCGATCATTGCGTTCATTGTACTCAATCTGAGAGCAGTCATACGTCATTGTTAGAAGCTAGGCTTAATATTAATGGAGGACAATTTACACTCACCTTGTATGAAACTTTCTACACTTGTGTATTTATACAGTTATGTGGCTAAATCATGCAGGCACAGAGCAAGAACTTCAGTTCTTCAGTTGTTTATATCAAATATAATAATAAAGAAAAATCTAATCGGACTGACTTTGACCACGGCATGGCTGCTGGTGCCAGATTGGCTGGTCTGAGTATTTCAAAAACGGCTTCTTCTCATGCACCACATTCTCTAGAGCTTAGACAGAATGATGCCAACATATCCGGCCAGTTATGTGAGTGAAAATGAGTTGTTGATCAGAGAGATCAGAGGAGAATGGCCAGCCTGGTTATAGGAAATCAGTACATTTACAGTAACAGATATAAGCACACTTTACATACATGGTGAGCAGAAAAGCATAACAGAACACACATTACACCAAATTATTAATCGGATTGGGGACCTACCAAGTATTAGAGTGGTGTACCAGTTTTTTTCTGGTATGTGATAATGTCACATGTAACCTGAATGACCTGTATGGGTTTGACAGTCGAGCGTGGAAAAAGACCAGAAAAAGTCACCAGAAAATTGGAAACTGTTACAATAAAGGTTTATGTTATACTTTTTTAAATTGTAGGGAAACATGATACCCACTACACACTACACTCTATCCACTACACACTACACTGCACAATATCCACTACACACTACACTACACAGTATCCACTACACTGCACAATATACACTACACACTAGACTGCACAATATCCACTACACACTACACTGCATGATATCCACTACACACTACACTGTACAATATTCACTACACACTACACTGTACAATATTCACTACACTCTATCCACTACAAATTACACTGCATGATATCCACTACACACTACACTGTACAATATTCACTACACACTACACTGCATGATATCCACTACACACTACACTGTACAATATTCACTACACACTACACTGTACAATATTCACTACAC
>JAOVVF010000048.1:25041971-25052720 GCA_028565595.1 Duopalatinus emarginatus
GATGATAGGCCTACCTACCGCTACTGATAATAATAATAATAATAATAATAATAATAATAATAATAATAATAATAATGATAATAATAATAGTGTGGATCTAGATAGATAGATAGATAGATAGACTATTTTTTATGCAAGGTGGTGTAGTGTGGGTGGGGCCAGTAAGGGGGGGGGGTTGCACTCAGGAGGAAGGGGGGCCCCAACTGCAGTGAACCAGCTTTGGGGGGCCCAGCTTGCAAAAGGTTGAGAACCGCTGCTATATAGTATTGTATTGTATGTCATCCCCTGATACTTTGGTCATCTATCTTCTGATGTAACTGCAGTATTTTTAACATACACTAAAGCACCGAGATCTAAACAGGATCATTAAAACCTGAGTACACATCTTAGGGCTTTGTTGCGACCTGATTTTATTTCAGCTTCTAAGATTAGCAATGACGTCTGGACGCACTATTGAACGGGAGCTGTAACTATTCTGCTACCTGTTAGTGATGCTGCTTTGCTATTATGTATATTTTGGTTGAGCTTTGTAGTACAGAGTGTCATCATAGGTCTAAAATTATTATGCGTGCACACAGGAACACACTCGCTGGCAGACTAAAAGGCAGCAACATTCGGGATTGCTATTCATCGACGGATTCCGAGTCCATAATTACGCCAAATGGCAAGCATGGTTGACATCGTGGATGCTAAAACCCCCTCCTAGTCCATTTATAACAACCAGCCCTGAAGATTAGCATTGACTAATTGCTTTGTTACTATAGTCTTTGCAGTGCTTCTGAGTAATAGCATATACTCCAGCCCTCGTTTCACTCTGTGTGTGTGTGTGTGTGTATGTGTGTGTGTGTTTTTTTTTTGTTTTTTTTTTAACAGATCCCAGTCCTGCAGTTCTTATAATCACAGTTAGCTCATTAAGCAGCTGAACTGCCTTCTTTTGAAGTCACTTTGGCTAAAATCATTTGTAAATGAGGACATTTAAATGTAAATGAAATATTGATCCAACTCCCATCAGGATCACATGGCAATAGAACAGCATTTGAATATCCAGTGGGAAATTATTGATGAGTTCAAATGGAGGATGTGTATAACTGTGTTAAGGAACTGTGTACCATTTCGTCTCTGTTGCTTCTGCTTCTTCTGTGTTCTCCAAAACACAGTGTGCTGTTGAGTAAAAAAAAGAAAAACATTAAGATGAATATTATCATCAGAGAACAATTATTAATGGTATCATGAATCCGAGTGTTCAGCAGTGCGATGCTCTTTTGCAGGATCTGAACAACCTCAGATGAAGAACTGTGGAGATCTGACAGGCTGTCTGGACACGATCCTGACAAGGTAGCATAAGAACATAACAAACTGAAGATGCTGGTGGAGGAAAAGAAACATCGCTTTCATCCCCTCTAGATGCCCTCACCAGCCTGTATTCATGCTCTTGAAGATTTAAAGCTTAAAGCTTGTTATGGTACTAAGACACCAGGAAGTGTCAACTCCATTGTCCTGAAGACTGGAAACATACTTACATTAGACCATTACATGTGCTGAGACTGGAGACTCCTTCCATAGATGTTAAAAAAACATCATTTACTTTAAAGTCCCAGAAATACTTAGGTCCCACACAGGGCATGAACTCCATGAGCTTGCAGAAATATTTTGTAGGCAATAAACACCTACTTCCTACAGAATGGTTCACAATTCTGTTGTATTCTGAGGTGTTGAATTTCTGTGTTCCTAGGCCTAGTTTCTAGTGGCCTAGTGGTTAGGGAACCGGTCTCATGACCGGAAGGTCGCAGGTTCCATCCCCAGCCAGGGCAAGACACGACTGAGGTGCCCTTGAGCAAGGTACCTAATTCCCCTAACTGCTCCCTGGGCACTGTGGTTTGGGGCTGCCCCTCGCTCCGGGCAAGTGTGTTCACTGGTGTGTGTGTGTTTCACTGCACGGATGCGGAGGTCACATTCCTCTGTGTTCAAACACAGTAGGGCAAAATAGTTCACTTTCATTTCTTTTATTTCATTTACATTTGCATGGCATCTCGGGTGTGCTTGATAACATTGAGAGCTGGTAATTTAGGTGTTAACGTTAGGCAAAACCCCAAACTCAGATCAGTGTTAATTTGGTGTCTCTAGATGTGTGTGGTGTCGCATTGTCCTGTCGGAAAAGGACAAACGTATCAGAATAAATGCAGGACATGAACTGGTGTAACGCGTCAGAAAGGAGACCCACATAGTGTTCACCAACATCAGAGATGTTTGTAGATGTCCCAGGGGTCCCGTGGAATGCCAGCTAAACCAACCCCAATCTGTACCAGTGTCTTTTTACCATGTATACATTTTTTTTCAGTGTATATATTTTTGTTATTGTCCTGGATCTCACAGAAGACAGAAAAATAAATGTGGGCAGGCAGGGTTGGGTGTTTAGAACACTCAACATTTCAGAAAGCACAGATAGATATGAAAAAAACAAAGAAGTCAAAACAAAGTCAAAACTTGATCATACAGTAAGGCATATGTAAGACTTGGTATGGACAGATATAACGGATGCCCTGAGCGATACTTCGCAACGATAGAAAGTTCAAAGTCTTTTTGGAACTGTGTTTGTGCGTGTGTGTGTGTGTGTGTGTGTGTGTGTGTGTTTGTGCATGTGTGTGTGTGTGTGTGTGTGTGTGTGTGTGTGTGTGTGTGTAGATGAGGTGTACTCATGTGAAGGTGAACATAAAGATTGAGCAGGAGTCATGTGTTTTAGCTGTAATGTGTTACAGGAAATGGAGTCCTGACTGGACTACTGGTTATACAGCACATTATACAGTCAGGTCAAGTCAAGTGATTTTCAAGTGGCTTTCTACTTGATTTGAGAGTGTAGCTGTGAGGATTTGTCATCATTCAGCATTAAAGAAGTCAGACATAATGGTAGGTGAGGAAGTCTAAGGTGCAATCGGTGATCCAGGTCATTCCAAATGTGTTCAGTGGGGTTAAGGTCATGACTGTCTGAAGGATACTCCAGTTTCTTCAGCCCAACCTTAACATGTCATGTCTTCATGCAGCCGATTTTATGCACTGGGGCATCGTCAGGCTTGAGCAGGTTTGAGCCTCTTATTTCCACTGAAAGGAAATTGTAATGTTACAGTACCAAGACATTTTATATGCTTGAATGTGTGATATATGGGTATGACGGTCAGGTGTCACCCTTGGGAGCCGAAGGTCGCAGGTTCAAGCCCGTCATCCTACATGACTAAGCAATGCCCCCCTGGGCACTGTGGATAAAGGGGCTGCTCTGGGCATGTGTACTCACTGCCCCCTAGTGGTCACTAGAGAGTATGTGTGTGTTTCACTACATGGATGGGTTAACGCAGACGGCAATGCCCCTATGGTCGGACGAGTAACCCCCTTTTATTCACATGTGTCTGAATAAGCTGTTTTAACCCTAGAGTCTCACTGTTAATGTTAGTACATGGGCTGGGCCAAACTCCAGTTCCCAGAATCCTCAGCAGCCATCCAACATGGCTGTCCCACTGCCGCATCTCCTGAACGCACCAGTTCTTCTTCACCAAAGTATTATATTGTGGTTTTCTCTTCCCAGTTATGTTTGATTCAGTTACCTTACAGTGTTTTGTTATTCTTGTCTCATGTGCCTTGACTGTTCTTTACCCATTACCTAACCATTGCTAGATTTTAAGCATACTTCTGATTTTGGGTCCATCACATCTGTGTCCATCAAATCTCACAATTAATATATTTTTTATTTATTTTTTATTTTTATTTATTTTTTTAAATTAACAAGCACCCTGAGAAAGAGCTTTTGATCTCCCCTAAAAAATAAGTATACCATGTGCTCTTGGACCAAATGTGATGTCCAGAGTTACTTAGCAACTAACATCTGATTAATTAAAAAGTAAATTACTAGCCATGGATCCCTAACAGTATCTAACAAGCTGCCTGATTAGCTAGCTGTTAAAAAAGAGACACAAAAAAGACTGATTACAGCTCAGAGGCTCTCATGTTGTTTTCTAATAAATTAGATTTTGTACACAAATGTTCAGAGTAGTGGCCTTTCCACTTCATCTTCCGTCTGCCATTGTTTAATGGTTCATTAATGCAGAACATATTGACTCGGATACGTCATGTTGAAGTTTGTTATTCTAAATGTCGGGAGAAAACATCGCTTTTGAAACCATTCCAGAGCCTCTTGACCAAATAAATCGTAAAAGGGTCGAGAGTACACTACATTTCACTTTGTTCTTTATTTTAGTACAAATTAGAATCGCTATATAACACGGACATATTAATGTTAAGTTAAAGGGTTTATGTGCAGTGAGCTGGTCATTATTGTGAATTAAAACCTTAACGGTTTTATTAAAACAGTTTCTGAATCACCCTGAAGAGGTTTATTTCTCAGTAATGACCAGCGCGCTGTGTATTACCCCACTTACTACATGGCTAGTTACTAGAGAAATTAATCATTTGAAATAAAATATTAATTTAAAATGATTTTGTTACTCGTTATAACTCGTTACTTGTTATTATAATTCATATTAAATTTCCTAGATATATAAAAATTAATTTTAAGCGCAATCCTTCATTGGGTTTTCTGATGATTTTTTTCCCTTTAACAGACTATAACATATGAGCTAACAGAGCTAACTTAAACATTAAAGTGATCAGGGTCGATATGATTGGATGTCTTACAGCGTTTCAGTGTTCAGCCACATTCACAGCTGAGTCATGCCACGCTCAACCCAAACTCCAGTCCCCAGAATCCCCTGCAGCCATCCAATATGGCCACCCATAAACTTTCACCTTCTGTACACACCCATACACAGTCCCCTGACTTTTAGTTGTTGCTTGTTTGTTTCCATAACCTGTCAGAAAACTGAACAAATTGACCTCTTTATCTCATCTACCACTCAGCACTTGTATAGCCACAATAGAATGTACTCAAGTGCACAGATAGCTATTCACCCTGTGATGAATTGGCACCCTGTCCAGGGGGTATTTCTGCCTTGCATTCATTGACTGACTGACTGACTGAGAAGGCTAATCATGTCCATGTGGGTCAAATAACCCAGTGAGTCGCATCAGGAATAAAAATCGATATCTGATTAATCACCCATTCATCCTTATATGCATCTATTTGTTCATTATCTGAGCTGCTTGTTCTACTCCTGGGTCACAGGGGGCAGGCGTGGAGTCTCTCCTGGTTCACCAGTTCATAAAAGGGCAGCTATTGGCCAAAACATGTCAGAATGAATGCATGGCATGAACCTGTGTCAGCAAGGAGGCACACACAGCATTCATGTGTCATTTGTAGTTGTACCAGGGGTCCCATGGAATGCCAAACTCTATACCATTATGGAGCCACCACCAATCTGTACCAGGTTTTTTTTTTTTTTGTATGGTAACTAAAGCTAGCTAACACAACTAAGAGGTAGTGTGACTGAAAGAATCCGCTGTATGGCTGGTTGTTAAAGGACTGTAGCAGAATTGTACATACAAAATACATACAACTGTATTCAACTGTGGATAACAGTTTGAGGTTCAACTCTACAAGTGACTCGGTTCCGGTGAACTGCAGCAGCAGTGCTATTTAATGACTGTTTACATCACGTCTCTTTCTGATGCTGTGATTCATGACGCGGACAGTGCATGAGTATGAGACTAGTGTAAACCAGTGTGTGATGCTTTATATAAACTAGCCTGACATCAATAATGTTTACGGATGGACCAGAAACAGAGCTGTGCAGGTTAAAGGATAAGGGCTCGATGAGTGTTTAATAGTCCTGTTGCTGTCTGAAGGTTCCTGAGCCAGATCAATACTGAGATCATGGGAAGGATGTAGTGAGCGCAGGGCAGGTCATTTCCCCCCTCCGTCTGGAGTGAAAGACAGTGTGAAAAGGTGTCATTTCAACTACTATAGCAGCCAAGCTGCTGAATAAAAGACGGCGGCTCAAATGGGGCTGTGAAAGAACTGCGAGAGATGTCCGCAGGTATCCTTTCATCTGAGTTTAAAACAAAATGAAGAGTAAGTGGATTGCGCTGATTATACGCTTCCTGCCTCCTGCCTGGTTGTGAAAGGGGAATAGTGAGATAATACACAGAGTCATGAGGCAAGGGCTGAGTACAAGAGAGAAAGAGAATAATAACGGCTTCAGCGGTGGCTGAGTACCAGGAAACATGATGTGAAATAATAAAGTTATTTATTTGCTTATTTATTTTTTTTCTTGCTTACTTACTTACTATTTTGTGAATCTGTTCGTGGCAGACATGGCTATAGGTTAACAAACTGGTCTGGTGACTGGTAGGTCCCCTTGGCCAGGGCGGTACAGGGGAGTGTACTGCCCCTTAGTGTGTGTGTGTGTGTGTGTGTGTGTGTGTGTGTGTGTGTGTGTGTGTGTACACTAAAGTGTTTGTTTCACTACATGGATGGGAAAAATGCAAAGGTCAAACTCCTTAACAGTAGGTTAATCACTTCACTTTCACTTTTATTTATTTATGCATTTACTTGTTTATCCTATTATTATTGTTATTATTATTATTATTATTATTATTAATAATAATAATAATAATAATAATAATAATATGCTATTCATATATTTAGTTATGATATATAATTCACATATTATATAATATGAATATTTTTATTATAATATTACAACAATTTTAACAATATTATTATTATTATTGTTTCATATATTGGATCAATATATTACAATTAAGCGTAATTCCCACTTTTATACAGTATTATAAAGTTAATGTTACTACAATAAATACAGTCCAACCGTAATATTTTTTACTATTTTCTTTTTTACATTTTTCTTTTTTTGTCTGAAATAGAATATTAATAGAGCTGCTGGATTCATCAGGATCAGTAGCTCAATAATGAATATATTAGAGTTAAGGGATTAATTATATCACAAGGTCTCACTGATGGCATAATAAGAATTAGACAGTGAAATCTATTAAACACACACACACACACACACACACACCTAAAAGCTATTAGGCGACTATGTCGGTGATGTCTAATTCTTCCTCAAGCATTTCAAGTTGGTGAATGTTTCCTGGGTTCATGCCATGTTTCCTCTGGACACCAAACATGGTTCTGTTTGTTTTGTTCAAACCGGGTTGTAGAAATGTCTCCATTTTTGTTCATGCATTCCTAATTTCTCACTCACTCACTCACTCACTCACTTTCAATAACCAGACAGTGGATCTGGAGTGTATCACAGAAAGCCTGGTCATGAGGCAGGAACACACCCGACCCAGGACCACCAAGAACACTCTCGTTCACACTCAGGGACAGGGACAGTTGATCTATCTACCCTAATGGCATGTTTCTGAAAGGTGAAGGGAAACCGACACACGGCAGGGACATGCACAGAAACGGAGCAAAGACAATAACACACGTTCATTAGTGACTAACGCTACACCAGGGCTGCACCAATCACACCACCCCACAGTTTTCTTATTTTCTACTAATAATATTAGAATTTATTATTATTAAAAAAAACCCAACAACTTTAAACATAATTACTTTTCTCTATAATGATACATTTGTAAAGCCTAGCAGTTTCATAGGGACCCCAATCTTGACCCAAGGAGAATAAATAAATAAATAAATAAATAAATAATAATGAAAACCTTCAGAGGTCCAAAACTACATCCCAGTTTATAGTTAGATACCTTAAGGTTTGAACTCATTCACCCTTTTGTCTTTTGTCTCACTCTCTCTATATATATTTATCTTATGTATATTTGTACATTGGAGAGCCTCACATCCCTTTTATTTATTTATTTATTTATTTATTTATTTATTCCCCTCATGCTTGTGCAATATATATTTGTGATTTTTTCCCTAGTGATTAATAAAGTATGACCATCACAAAACCGGCTACTTGTGTATTTTCCATTATCAAACTAAAACTAAAACCGAATTATTCATAACGCCTCATGAAGATTAAAATCTGCTCACAGTTTGGTCCTCCCAAGCCTAACGTCAGAGAGCTTTTAGGAAAAGGTTCCTTACAAATCTAGACTTTACATCTAACAGCTGTAAAAACAAGCATGAGCGCTAATAGTCTAAACTGTCTGCTTGCCCCAGCTGTTTATCTGCAGTTTGACAGCTATGGATTAGACTTATAAGCTTATGGCTTAGCTAATGTTGTTCCTTGGTGTGAAAGTTATTCATTTAGTGAAGTGAAAGTGAAAGTGAGTGTGAAGTGATTGGCCAACAGTAGATTTTGATCTCCGCATGAAACCCATTCATGCAGTAAACACACACTAGGGGCAGTGAATAAACTTGTCCGGAGCAGGGGGAACACTTGCCCCATGACACCGGGGAAACGGTTGAGGGTTCAGGGGCTTTGCTTAATGGGACTTCGGTCTGGTGGCTACGGGGATCAAACAGTCAAGCTTCAAGTCACAGGACTGGTTCCCTAACCCCGAGACACGACTGCCCCCAAGTTTCTTTATCATTATTATTACTTAGTCAAGTAAATCTTCCATAAATCAGAGTGTCAGAGTGAAGAATTTGAACCCTGGAGTAATTACACTTTTACACAGTATAAAATTTCAGTCCTTTAACCAACTCTGTGTTTTACCATACAGAATGTTGCATAGGTGTTTAGGTTTAAATTTAGGACAACATAATGCAGCTTCATCTTCAGCAGCATTTCCATTTCACAACTGTTTAGGTCTCGTTTTCCTTCTGATGCCGCCGTGATTCACGGTGCTGACAGATCAGTCTGTGAACATGAAACTCCTGAGCTCCTGTTGTGTAAGCAAAACCAGTGTGCAATGCTTTATATAAACCTCGGTACGGATAATATTTACACAGTGACCGGAATCGGAGTGCTGCAGGTTTGTGAACCTGGCAAAGCGAGAACGGTGTGTAATCCTTCCTGACATTTGTAGTAAATCTGCTATAGTTACTACTGAGATTTTATATTATCACAACACATAACCTGGCACGTGTTTCACACGAATGAATTCCGTGCATCAGGTAATAAAATGAAGCGTGTCAGGTAATAAAAACTACACACTGATTAACCCAGGAGAAGGCTTATTGTTGTGTAGAACTGGCTGCGGTTTCATGTCAGTTGTCATGCCACTGTGTGAAATGTGGAATAATTGAAATTCTCCCTGAGCTCCTATTTGCATATTCACTCATGGGAAGCCTGTGCTTTGCTTTCTCATTGCAGATGGGATGGGACTCATTCCAGACAACAGACTGAGATGTTTTCGATGCTGATAGAGAAAGATAAGGGTCCCAAAATTAGAATGAACTTAATGGCACTGACTACCATAGATGTCGTTGTAGTTTGGGTAGTATGTCAGTTCTTAAAAATCATGTGTTGGAAGCAGGAAATATGGCCTACTGTAAGGATCAGAGAGATTTTGCCAGGGGCCAAATGGTGATAGTTAGCCACCGGGGTGAGAGCACCTCTAAAAGCAGGTCTTGTGGGGCGTGTCCCTGTATACAGTGGATAATACCTATGAAAATTGGTCAAAAAAGGGTAAAAAATGGTAAAAAGGGGTGAGCTAGAAACTAAATGATAGGTGCCAAAGGCTCATTCATGTGTGTGTGGGGGCAACCCTGTCAACAGGATCTTTTGCCCCCGGGCTTATGGCTTAGAGGGGCCCATAAATGAGCCCTATTAATTTATTTTATTATTTTATTTCTATTATTTTTTAATATAATCTTGGATTGTTTCATTAATGTAAAATTCTGCACTTAAAATCAGCTATAAAATAACTATTTTTGTCTTGTTTTATATTTTCCTTGAACTGCATACACCCTGGGCCCCAGCAAGTATGTCAACAGGCCTGTGTGGTTGGGTAACACCTAGACTGTCTTGTGTGTCCCACAGAATATCCACAGAATGCTAATATACAGTATATAAATACTCTATCTAGTGTCTATATATGAGGACACTGAAGTCTTGACCTTGGTGGCTCGGTAGGGAGCACATCCTGATTGTATGCCCTTGCACTCACCACATTACATCTGTATTACCCATGAGATGTCTCAATCACTGCTGATGGGATGCTCTGGTTTAGTCAGAGAAGTGGTCAGAACAGCATCGACACAAATGGAGATCAAATCTAGGGCTTGTTTCATTCTGATAGATTTGTTACTGCATGATTCTACAGTAGAGTCTGGGCTAGAAGGAAATCAGCCCCGGCGTTGTTTCCTTGTGATGCTGCTGCTGTTGCACTCAGCATAAAAAAAATAAAAATAAATAAATAATCTGAATAATTTATTCAGTAATGAATAATAATAAATTAATAAAGTAATTAAGTAATAAATTAATTTATTCAGCATTTTCTCTGGTGTCTATTCATCTGTTCTCTGGTGTCTATATAGAAGTTATATGTAATTGGTCAGGACAGAGGTTTTACATGCCTATTTACAACTCTAAAATGCTACAAGAATGGAGCTTGTTGGTTGTCTCGTTAATTTGTTGATGAACTCTGCTCTGATTGGCTGGTTTACAATGACACACTGTAATGCAGCAACCAATACAACCAACATCATTGGTTCTGATACTCTGCAATGCAAATGTGTGATGAAGTCATACTTCAGTTTCCAGACAAAACCAGTTTTATCAGATTGATTAGATGCTTCATCAAATGGCAATTTGACACTTTTGTCATTGAGAAGCTAAGGTTAGCTATGATAGACCCACCATGGACATGGACAGTCTACAATACACCATAATGGACAGATGTAGAAACCATGAATTAGATGACAGACTT
>JAOVVF010000048.1:25087677-25103540 GCA_028565595.1 Duopalatinus emarginatus
CACTTTAAAGCCTTATTCATTTACATAGATTAAAAAATGTGATTAATCGCGATTAACTATATGAAATTCTGAGATTATCACGATTAAAATTTTTAATTGTTTGACAGCATGTAAATAAATATATATATATATAAGACGTACACCATCTCCTGTTCATCAGCTTTAATTATCTGGTCCTGATACAGATACACACAGTGGGTGTGGCTTGTATATTTTTAATATGCACTTAGTTCAGCTAGAGATGAACCGGTTAGCGGTGTCACTGTGAACCAGGGTAAAATTTATGACAGTTAGTAATTACTGTATAAAGTGTCATTAAAACCGCGGTCAGTTACAGCGGTGTAAAAAACTCACTGTACAGATTTGAACACAGACAGAATCATTCTCTCAGATGCAGCTGTGTGTGTAGAGGTCAAGAGGCGAAAAGGGGACGACACACCCTTACCTTAGCCGCTAGATTACAGAGAACGTAAAGGGAACTTTTAACATACAGGTCTGTGGGGGCTTCAGAACAGAAGAAATGTCCTGGTCTGTGTGAATCGTTTATAATATAAACTAAAGATTTTAACACATTTGTGTGTAGCCGCGTCTCCAAAATGAGGCGTAAATAAGTTTACAGACACACAAACACAGCTCTGCTTCTGAGAAGACAATAACACTGTCTCAAATCACTCAGTGTCCCCTACATAGTGCACTACTTTTCAAACAAACACAATCATCATTAACCAGCAGCTGAGTTTTAAATAGGGCATTTAAATAAATATGTATTCAAAGGTATTTTAAATAAATTTGTAATCTGTTGTTAATGTTGATTAGAAATATCTCAGACGAACATTTCATGCACTCTTTGGGTGAATGATTTGAAATTTTGTAATCCACGAAGTGCACTACGAGTAAACGCTGTGTCCTGCTGTTAGACTTTCAGAGATTAAACTTTAGAAGTGGTTCTGCCACAGCTCAGATACATGTTTATTTAATTTAAGTTATGTTTTAGTTTCAAAACGCTTTAAAAAACATTTTAGTTTTTAGTTTAGTTTTAGTTTTACAGCACTGATGCTCTGTATTGATCTGGGCTACATCGCCATAACCGCACAATAATGCGGCAATTACAGTCAGGACAGGAATCCTCTGAGTGAACACTTCTTACATCGAGTCATTTTCATTAAGGGCTAAGCACCACCTAATGGACCCTCCTGGTGATTTCACATTGTTTTAGATACTGAAATATATAGACACTAATTAAAATGAAAATAGCAGCTTAATAATTGTCGTCTTTGTTATTATTATTATAACCATAATAATAATATTAATTATAATAACAATAATAATAATAATAAAATAGTTTGTCTATATTTATGAATTTATTCATTTTATTTTTCAACACATTTGAACAATATCATGATAATATTGATAATCGTGATCATTTTGGTCATGATAATCGTGATATGAAATTTTAATATCGTTTCATCTCTAGGTTCAGCTTTACATTTAAGTCATTCCCTATAATAGAACACGGCAGAATTCTCTGTTATCTCTCTCTCTTTCTCTCTCTCTCTCTCTCGCTCAATTCAATTTCAATTTAATTCAATTTAATGTCTCTCTCTAACTTTGTCACCCCTCCCTCTCTCCACCCCTGTCTCTCTCTCTACCTCTCTCTCTGCCTTTCTCTCACTGTTACTGTCTCTACCTGTCTCTCTCTTCCTCTGTCTCTCTTTACCTCTATCACTCTCTCTATCTTCTGTCTCTCTCTTCCTCTGTCTCTGTCTTCCTCTATCACTCTCTTTACCTCTATCACTCCCCCCCGCCTCGCTCTCTCTCGCTCTCTCTCTGTCTCTCTCCATCTCTCTCTCCCTCTCTCTCTCTCTCTCTCTCTCACTCTCTCACTCTCTCACTCACTCACTTTATCTGTATGCCTTGGCCCCCGAGAGATGTGTAGCTTCTCCAGCTTTCTCCAGGCAGAAATTTTGGAGGAGTATCTACAGTTGAAGGTTCTCTCCTGGGATGTAACCTGTGAGAGCCCCCCCATCCCCCTTTTTATCAGGACATGAGAAATCTTTGGGCGATGAAATGAAAGGGAGGAACAGACTTATCTGGAGCAAGGAACAAGGGAGAAGATGAAAGATAGACACTGCTGTGCCTCACAGTGGCAAAGAGCAGCTTCCTTAAAGCTGAGTGTCACTGGTGAGCCTCTCTATTCTTTCCTCACTGTTAGTTTACTCACAGATCAGAGAATTAGTCTGATATTTAGATGCTTTACGTGGGTGCGAACTCTACCGCACTTACATTTCGAACTCGACTCGGGCAACAATATCACATTATTTATTTTTTACAAGGTTTCTTGTCTGTATTTTGCTTACAAATGGGTTGAAAATAAAAAGGCAGTTTTTTGTTGTTGTTGTTTTTAAGCATAGAGTCCACAAATACAAGGAAACGTGTTTAGCTGACATCTACGCAAATGAAAGTGTAAGTGAAGTGCTTGATCTATGGTACTTGCATACAGGATTTTGACCTAATTGTAACCTATTTATGCAGTCAAAGATATACACTAATCAACACACATACTGTCTGGAGCAGGGTGCTTGGGGGGCAGTTGCGGGTTCGGTGTCTTGCTTAAAGGGCACTTCAGTCATATCAGGTCAGTTGTGGGTAACCGGTTACACTCCAGTCACAAGGGTAGACCGTAGACTACCCAGCATTGTGACTGGAAGGTCTCTGTTTCAATCCCTCCACTGACTGAAGTGCCCTTGAGCAAGGCACCCAACCCCCCAACTGCTCCCTTCGGTGCCATGGAAAGGTTCTCCAATCACTCCGGACTCCGGACGTGTGTTCGCTGCCCCCTAGTGTGTATGTTCACTAATGTGTGTGTGTGTGTGTGTGTGTGTGTGTGTGTGTGTGTTTCACTGCAAGGGTAGGTTATCACTCATCAGTCTGAGTCTGTCCCGGTCAAATTTACACTCATGCGGCGCATAGACGCAGACACGCCGACACATGTTGTTAGCATGGATGTTTTTCAGTAAGTGAATCTGACCAATATGGTTTTGCTAGCAAAGGCAAACAGGCTAAAGCTAAAGCTAGTAAGAGCACAAAGCCACATTATTTATTTCAATTTTCTTTTAAAGAAAAGTTACACAAATGGTTATGTGTGCTGTTAAGTGTAAGGCCTGAAACATACCTCACGTAAGGACGCAAACACAAATGCAGACTGGGTTTTGCGCGTACTTGCATTCAAAAACGTGTCACAACGCATTTCATAACGCCATGTGAATGCTTGTTGCGATCTGAGCGTTACCACCAGGGGCGCTACAGTGATGCCAGGTTTTCTTGTTCCAGCAGTGTTTTTATTACGGTGAACTTTTTTTTTTTTTTTGTTTTTTTTTTAATTGTCTATGCAGCACACACTCCTCTGCTGTTGAGCACTATGATTTGTCCTTTATCACCAACCTTGCATGCGTAGTAATTTTAACCTCCACAGAACGTAAGAACGCACGTTGGTTTTGGACAGAATAGCCATGTGCATAGACGTCACCACCAATTAATCTGAGGAGGACGTGTCCTCTTCACATTTCATAATTCGTTTGGGCATCCCCACATTTAACATAAAACATTAGTTCACCCAGCGCTGTTTCTGTTGCTTCTCGAAATAATCCATTTCACTTAATTGCTCGGAGAAAACACATAACATTGAAGTCCACACCGGGTTTTTGGCATGTCAGTGAAGTGACTCTTGGGTCCCGCTGTGTCCCGCGTGACCTGACGCAAATCTCGCGGGAACGGGCGGTTTGTACTTAGCTGCGGGTGGGAATGGATAGCTAAAACAAAACACTGCGGGATTATAGACTATAGCCTAAAGGTAATTCCAAGTAAATTAAAAATACAGAGAATAATTGCACATGTTGCGGTCGCGGGCAGTAATGGTCAGAAATTCAGCGGGAGCGGGCAGGAGCGGGATAAGGAAAACGGTCCCGTGCAGTTCTCTAGTGTGTCCAGCTTTAATTAAAACCTTTATAATAAAATCTTTTGTTATACACCCTCAAAATCAATCCTACCACGTTAAATAAATCTTCAGCTAAACAATAAAATATTAGGAGTCAGTTTTGCCTTATTCTTGGTTGTTCTTGGTTGATGATCAGTTGTTTGTAATATTTGCTCCCAGACACAATGGACATAAGGAAATTCTTTACAAAGAAGTGGAAAATGGAAATGTTAGTGCAGTTAGCTGGATAATTAATGTTAGGAGATCTATCAGTTAGCTTAATGATAGCTATCATTTAAATCTTTTAAACCCCCCCCTCCATCTTATTTCATCCATGTCCCCCCCCCCCTCCCTCCTTCCCACATTAAACATGCTTCTGATGCCCCTGGCGATGTGTTTGCAGAACGTCAGGATCTGCATTCATGTATTTACGTTGAGGACGTTTCTGGCCTAATTCTTAGAAAGGAAGACAATCAGAAATTGGACTTGGGCAGGAAAATTACAATCAGTGCCTCTCTAATAATAGATGACTTGTGGAAAAATGTGTTAATAAAAATATAATAAGATATTAATAATTAAGTTTAATAATTATATTTCAAGGTAACGTGTGTGTGTATATATAGTGGCCTGAGACAGCCTGTATTGCTGTAGAGGTTTTAGTCATGGTGTATCAGGAACGTTCATAAGCTTCTGGTGAAGGACTCGTTACATGTATTTCAACTGCCTTTAATTTACATGAATATTCATAAATCTGAAATCAGCAGGACACAAATGGCACCCTGATCGTGAAATCACCCAGAAGGGAAACATGCTAGGAGTAAGAAGACGTAGTATCCAGTGGTCTTTGATCGCTCAATCACTCATCAGCAGAATGTAATTAAACCCAGTCAATCAGCAGCCAGCCGTACGTCTTTTCAAGGCTGCCATCCATCACTTTGTGGGGAGCCTCTCTTCCGTCTTGAACTCTAATGCGATTCCGGCGTCTCCACCTGCAACCGTCGGGGGCCGCGGAGTTTTACAAGGAGCTAAACTGAGTTTATTACCTCTCAGATCAGGAAACGGGCATCAACAAGTACTAGCTTGCGAAAGCTGATCTGCTGTGAGTGTAAATCTATCTGACGTGCTGTAAATCAGACATATGCATTGACCCATTCGACTGGCCTATCTTTTACACTCGTAGACAGCAGTGGTCCACCTTAGATGGAAAACACTTCATGGGGGTTTTGGAGGATTTCTTGTTCAGCACTACTCCTGACATCTTGCAAGCTCGAGCCTGTCTCTGGCATTCGTCACTCCCTCTTTAGGAACCTTTTTTCCCACCAAGTGAAAAAGAAGTCATTTATGGGCTGATCTTTTCCTTGGGTTCCATTTTTTTTTTTTTCTGTGGATGATCTTATTGCAGTTAACCAGCCAATAACTGCCTTTCTAACTGAATAGAATTGCACCAATATTTTACCCAGGGAATAGAATTGAAGTTTTTTTTTAGTTAGCTTATTTTGCTCCTACAAATAAATAAATAAATAATGATGGCTTTGAACAAGAACTGTTGCAGTGTACCTAGGTGTTCAACCTGGAAACAAAATCAGCCTTATCTCAGATTCCATCACTTTCCATCTGACGATCAGCAGAAGAAAACTGGTGGAAATGAACAGATGAAGTGTGTTATACGGTGGGGAGGTGGGGAGGTCCCCTTGTGCGTTTCGCTGCTGCCGACTACACCTCAGGAAGTTTGTGGTTTCAAGTTGTTGTTCCCAGCTTCCCAGCAAGCTCTCGATGTGGAGAACCTGTTTATTTACTGGAGTCTGTGTTTGTTGAAAACTAGCAGTTCAGAGGTCAAATTCCGCTGTGTGTACAAGCGTAGTGGTCAATGAGTGCTTTACTTTCTGAGTACGGATCAGTCTCATATATCTGAGTCTGTCCTGGTCAAATTTACAGACACGCCGACACGTTGTCCTTCTTCAGTGAGTGGATCTGACCAATGTGGGGATGCTAGCCAAGGCAGAAAGGCTAAAGTTAAAGCTAGCTACACAAAGCCGTATTATTTATTTAAATAATAAAATATTTATTTAAAGTTTCCTTTAAAGAAAAGTTGCAGAAATGTTTATGTATGCTGTTAAGCATAAGTCCTGAAACAAACCTCACACAAGGACGCAAACGCTTCGAGCTTTCGCGCGTAGTTGCGTTCAAAAACGTGTCACGATGCGTTTCATAACGCGGTGCTAACGCTAGTTGCATTCTGAGCGTCGCCGCAAGGAGCGCTACAGTGATGCCAGGTTTTCTTGTTTCCACAGTGTGTTTATTATGGGCGGAATGGTTTGTGGAATCTCTCAGAGACCTGCTTCATTTATACTAACATATCTGTGACACATTCTGTGTTTTTTCCTGTCTATGCAGCAAGTAAAGCAGCACACACTCCTCTGTTTGCAATCTCTAAGATTTGTTCATTCACTGGAGTATGTGGTTGTGGAAAACTAGCAGTGGCGCTAAAAACCATGATTGTGCAGCATGGCCCCCTGGTGGTATGTCTGTGTGTTTAACTAGCTGGTTCTGATTAGTAGTTACTTGTTAACCCTTAAGTATGTGCGACTCTTTCTCTTCATCACCGATCGGTAGCGTCTAGCGCTGTCACCTCGCTGTTGACTTTTTTGGACACTGAATAAACTAGCACTTAGCCTAGCATTCTCAAACTTTATTTTAGAGATAACACTAGCAACAGCCAACTATCAGTAAAAACGTTTACTAACTGCTTCATCCATCCATCCATCCATGTGTCATTTTCTTACGGTGTGGAACGACTGATGGAATGTTAAACATTACATGCTAACTATTAATGCACACGTCAATGAAGCTAACGCTAGCCTAAGCCCTGATGGCTGTGAAGGAATTCCTTGTACAGTTTATTTACCTTTTAAATCCCTCATTGTTGAGGGTTCTCCAACTATCCTGAATTTTACTCTCAGCAGCCTTAACGGAAATCTGCTGAAGTAGTAAGAATGCCGGTATTCCAGGACTATCGGAATTTTGTACACATAGCGCCTACTGCTTTCCTGATAGAAATATCCCAGAAAATGACCACACGTTTCTGAGTTGCTCACATTATCAAGACGTTTAGGTCTCACCCATTCCGTCCCGCTGAGTGTCCATTGTGTTTTGCACAAGCTCTCGAGTAAAGTGCTCTCTCTTAAATGGCACCCTGCGTAGCCGAGTGCTTTTCCGTAGAAAGGTCACCGGCCATCAAGGATCAGTTTAACACTTCAGGCATGTGGGCTGTGCCAGTTGCTTTTGATTAGATCTGACCTTTAACGTATACCAAAGGAAAAATCAAGGTATATGGGGAAAGCCTTTGATTTAGGTCCCGAGCTGTTGGTATACTTTTCCCTTTTCTCTTTTCCTCATCTGAAGTCGGATTGGAATTGTTTCTTTGTGTTTTGCCCAATTTGGTTTCACAGTGTGGAAACTTAATTCCGATCAATTTGCGTCGCGCTTTGAACAGACCTCTAATGAGCAAGCTAGGGGCAATAGTGCTGCCGGGAGGGAAAAAAGTCCAGAATAAAGAGAAACCTTGTGAGGGAACACATTCTTTTTCTGGGTGACACAATGGAAATTTAAGTAGACCAGAAAATAATAGCTAAGGGGGATGTCAGAAGCGGAAGGATTGAAAATGTCTTTGCGGTGGCTTTTCTATTCATTGTTTACTTGGCAGTTGGCTAACTCATGTGTGAAGCTTTCCATCAAACACCGATAGCCTGAGACCACCTCCTCCCAATGGTCGTATTTTATGTCTGTGTTTATGCAATGCTGCCGAAGGCTACTTATCTGATCTTCGGATCGACAGGACACTAATAACGTGCCCTTAAGCAAGGCATGTAACCCCCATAACCCCCCAACCCCCCAACATAGGGGCTGCCCACCAATCTGAGCAAGTTTGATAATGAATGGTTGGGTTTAATGTGGCAGTCAGTCCTTTGCACTATACACAACCACCATAGTTCAACCACTGCACTTGAAAAGACGCTTTAAAGCCGAAGCCGAGGGCAGCCGCCATAGGCTCGTCTTAAAGGACTTAGCCTTGTGACCATAAGGTCCCAGGTTCAAGCCCCGCACCTGACAAGACTCGACTGAAGTTCCCTTGAGAAAGGCACCAGAATGCTCCCTGGGCTGCCCACCGCTCTGGGCATGTGTGCTCGCTGCCTTGTAGTGTTTACTAGTGTGTATGTGTGTTTCACTGCACGGATGGGTTAAAAAATGCGTCTGTCAATTCCACAGCACTGTGATCAAACGAGTGGCTCACTCACTGACTAATGGCATAAAGCTAAAACCCTCCCAGACGGGGGTTAGTGTGGGAGTCGGGACCGCTATGCAAGCAGAGTACAAGTTGTGACGTTTTGCATGTGTATTTTGTGTTCAATTAAGAGCTTAGGAAAGCTGTGTGTCTGTAGTCTCTAGTTTTTTGTTTTGGAAGACCGCCAGGAAGTCGACTGGTCAGGGAGCCGGTGGGCGGGTGGGGGTGTTGGTGGGGGGGGGTGCCTTTCTTGGTTTGTGTACAGAGACACTAATGCTGATGCATGCCTTTCTTTTGTCTTGAGGGATGGCAAATCAAGCCTGGCCATGCACCATGGTTTACAGGAACCTGGTAAAACACAGGGTTCGACCAGTGTTTTCAGGTACATGGCGACAGCTCAGTTAGTTTATTTATTTATTTATTTATTTATTTTATATCTATAGGCCGCATCGGTGTTCGTCCACATGAATGGAGCAGTTGAGTTAAAATAGTTCAGCTGAATTTATAAATGTAGGGTTTGTTTTTATGTTCAGCAGCTCTAATTTTCTCAACCATCTTTAACTGCATCTTCAGCAGTTCTGCTATTGTTTGATTATCTGATTGCATGCATTTATGGAAATTGTTAACCTCAAGGCATCTCATCAGAGAGGAAGCAAAAGAGGTCAGAAAGAAAAAGAAAAAAAAACGTTTAAAGCTGAATGGGCAGAGAAGTATGTGTATGTTTCCTATTTTTCATGTTTTGAACAGATGTCCGTCTGTGCATTAGGACAAGCCGTTGTCGGAGCATGTAGTTTTTACTTTAATACAGACGGTCAGACATGAAGATTGCAGGACAGTGAAACGTTGTGCCTGTTATCATGGGAATATTTAAAATTCTCATATTGTGCTGCTTGACAAATGTAGTGATGTGATTGATCAGTGTGCTTGAACACACTGAGGAATTTAACCTCCGCATGTAACCCACACACTAGCGGAAGCGCATGCTTGCTTGGAACCCTTGGCAATCCTATCCACAGGACCTGGGAAGCAGCTGGGGCTAAGGCAATGATCAACATGGATGAAAAGAAGGTTGTTCAAATCCAGGTAGTTTTCTTATGTAATTGTCCATATCCTTTTTTTTCTTTTTGGGTAAAAGCATCCCCATAGTTTAAATGTGACGTGACTGACTACTATACTTGCACACAGATGAATTGCCCTGTGGGGGCAGCTATGGCCTTGTGGTTAGGAAACCGGTCTCGGACACTGAGCAAGGCACCAACACCCCAAATGCTCACCGGGTGCCGTGGTTTGGGGCTGCCCCCCACGTGTGTTCACTGCCCCCTAGTGTTCACTGGTGTGTGCGTGTTTCACTGGACAGATGGGTCAAATGCGGAGCTCATATTCCTCCGTGTGCAAGCACAGTAGTCAAATAGTTCACTTTCACTTCACTTTCAGTTTCACCTCCAATGCACACTAGAGGAAGTGAACACGTTTGTCTGGAGCTGGCGGCAGACCCTATTCATGGCACTCTGGGAACGAGGGACTGAACCAGCAACTTTCCAGTCACAAGGCCATTTTACTAACCTAGTACAAGTCGTGGTACTTTAAATAACTGATTTGTTTTTTATTTCGAAAACAGAACCAACATTTGGTTGTTAAAACATATCAAAGGCAGGTAGAATCTAGATAGCTAAAGATTCAACAAAAGATTCTAGATAGCTAAAGATGACTCAACAACACTAACTAAACATGCTAAAAGTTAAAACAGTGCAGAGGCTAATAATAATAATAATAATAATAATAATAATAATAATAATAATAAAACAGATTATAAACTTTTAAACTTGTGTTTCAAAGTGGCCATAAATCAGAGGTTGGCAACATGTGGCTCCAGAGGTGTTTTTATTGCCCTCTTGTGGCTTTGAAGCAGAATAAAAAAAATAGGTAAAAGAATTAAAATACTCCAAATTAAAATACTGCTAAAATACACTGGATTTATAAATGGCCTTCAATTTTCTGCTAATTCACCAATATTCGATCTTGCACATGGACTGCTAAAACAAAGGCGCAAAAGAGAAAGACTTCACACAAACTTTTACAATTAAAGGGAAAAATACTCTAACTGGTTACCTGATCCATTTAATCACAAGAGGATGCTGTCAAACACTAAAAGGTCACAACGCTGTTTTGTTTAGGTTATATTTTTAGCCTATATTAGGACATTTAGTGCACAAACTGAGACATATTTACAGACAAGATGGTGAAACAAATGGTCAGGGCTCTAACATTTGGGTTCCTGACCTCTGCCATAAATCTTTAATGGTCAAGAATATAATGGACAAGTCTTTTTCTGAATTATTTCTGCTCTAAAACATTATAATTTGTCCATGCGGCTATAAAACCCAAATTCTGTTATTTGTGTGGGATCCCAACCATGTAACATTTACAGACAAAAAGGTATTCCAAACAAAATTGCTGACTTGTTGCTTTCCGTCATGTTCTACACCGCTGCATTTTACTATGTGGGTGTATTATGAGTTCATTTCACGGCCGGGGAGTGCCCTTTTCTCATTAACTTTTTCCTTACCCATGTGTCCGTCATAAAACCCCCACTCCTTCGCTTGAATGACAAAAAGGCTCTGATCACAGTGCGTTCATTCATGCACCGGTCAGAATTGAACTTGATGCATTGAAAAAACTGAAGGCTCAGGTGGGCTTTATTGGCTTTTTTGGGTTTAGTGGTCAAATAAAGGCGTCCTGTTCCAATAAACTGAGATGGTGCAGGAAAACAGGTCTGTTGTAGCCTTCACCAACAGTTGTTTGGGCAGCTCAACGTACAGGGGCTAGAAATAATTTTTGTAACAGAAAACCAATATATCTCAAGGTTTTTATTTAAAGCCATAGAAATAAAGCAGAATTTTTATTATTATTTACTAATTATTATAATATGTCTTTAATAGATGTAAACAATTTAAAATAAAAAAGTATGTTTTACCATTTGAATTGCATAGCTCATAGTTTTTTGTTTTTTTGCTTCTTAAACTCCTCTCTAACAGGAAAACACTGCTGTCAGGAAAGACCAAATAAAAAAATGCTTTCAGCTCCTAGATTTAACAATTAACCTCCAGCATGTAACCATTAACCTCGAGTTCACCAGTTCATCATTGTTATAACATGGCCTGCGTTTGCATATATTATAACCTGATAGGCTCTTATATGTTACGATGTAACAACGCTTTTCCAGACAACCTGCTGTTCAGAACAGCATGTGCGGTTTGACCATCCGTCACCTCATTTATTCATTATCTTGCCTGGGGGTTGTTATGGATCGCAATTCTATCCTGGAAACACACAGATTCACAGACGGATTCAAATGAAGGCGTTATTTAGAGAATTGGAGTGGGTTTGGAGAAACCATGGGACGTCGAGAGAACATACAAACCTGGAAGTGTGACGCAGTTCCGCTTTAAGTTGTGCAGCAGATATAACTTGAAAACGGACCATTTTAACATTGAGAGACGTTTTACAAGAAACTATTCTAGTTTTGCTGAAAAGTATCCTGCCAGAGATGTGACACAATCTGCTATAGCTAAGATAAAGCTTAAAGCAGGGCAAAATACAAGTCTGAGTTTTGTTTGGATTATATTTTTAGCCTATATTAGGACATTTAGTACATAAACTCAGATATTTATATCTACAAGGACATAGAGAAACCATACAAACCTGGAAGTGTTGACGCTATTCTGGTCCTGTCTTAGGTTCAGGCTATTGTTGTGGTTCGGTTGAAACCATTTTCGAGAGAACAGATTCAAGGTTTAAAGTCTAACCACTTACTGGAACCACTTTCTGTTCAGTCATTTGCAGGAATTTGGAGGTTTAAACTGTAGACGCAAAGCTAAATAAATCTTAATTTAACTTAACATAATGGATTGCTAAGTAAAAATGTTATATTTGTTTTGACGAATCTTGACCTAGACCAGGTTTTAATAAGAATACTACTGACTGATATTTTCAGCCGGTCTTGTCAGCCTTTCAGCCTGTAATCATCAGGAGAAACGGAGCCCCGCAAACGGGCTCGGCAGCATTAGCATGGGCCTGTGGGTCAGTGAGGCCTGGCGTGTTTTCCTCACTATCGTCGCAGTGCTAAAATCCAGCAGTCAGTCTGCTATTCTTCTGCTTGACAAGCCGGCAAACACTCCTCATTCATGGTCAAGGAAAAGCACAGCCCATTACCCTTTGTTCCCCTTTGTTGCATACTAGACCATTATATGGCTGTGTTCTACAACCCCACCCCCCCTTCCCCTTCATGTTCCTTGTTTTTTCACACTACTTTTGTGGCCAAGCAGCAATTTTTGGAGCTGAAGTGTATTTTTCTTTTGAGACACTTTCACTGCAACTGGCATGTCATTTGTTAATCCCCCGAGACTAACAGCCATGTGAAGGCTGTCTTGCAGAGTGTAACAGACTGCTGGAAATGACTCGGGGGTTTGTGTTTGTTTGCCAATATATATGCACATAGTCCCCGAGGTTGCCCGAGCCGCCCTCCCACGGTACACCGAAAGTGAGCTTGACAAATCTGTGCGACTTGCAGATCAGTGCATCTGCAAAAAAAAAAAAAAAGATAAAAAAAAAAGTTTGCCCTCATTGAAAGGCTTTTATGCTGCACTGAAGTGGAGCAGTTCTTATAGATAAGTGTTTGTGATCAGCTGCTAAGAGCTGAAAGCTTTGGCGGACTGTTTAGTTAATGTTACCATCGCTAAGCATGGCCTTGTGGGAGTCCCAATGGTCATGCATAATTGACTGGTAATGAGCTCGGGACTTTTAGGATCTGATCTTCAGTAGGCTTTGCATGTGAGTGGCACAGCGAGTTAGCCTCTGTGCTGATAAAGACCGACTTTGTTATAAAGAAGAGAGGCCGATCCCTCCGAAGTGCTGTAAACAACAACAACAACAACACTGCGTCCGACTGACTCGTAATTAAGATGCTCTGTGGGAGGACTTTCTAGAGGGGAGATATGGTGGAGAGGAGTCTTCATGGGACCTCAATTATGATGAAATCTAGATTGTGTGATGTACATGCGAGAGCTTGATGCTTGACATTTACTTAAAAGCTTATTTGAACTCGAGGGTCTGAACTTTGGTTTTTGCAGTGCGTCTCAACTGAGTATAGGAGACCGTTTATTCTTCCGTCCTGATCATGTCTTGGAATAAACATGCGTGGTGGCATTTGTGATGATGAAGGTCTTTCTTCCATTCGAGATTTAAGATTACGGTTCTTCCATATGACATCTCCATATTCTGTACAGTTTTAGCTTTACAAGCATATGGAGATCACATCCTGTGTTAGACTGGATTGGACCACTATACACTGAAGTGCCAAAAACTAGCATGCCCGTCTAAGGCTTGGTAGGTCCACCACGGGGCTTGGACTCTAGGAGCTTGCAGAAGTCTTCTGTAGGACATGAACACTAGACTTCCTGCAGAACGCTCAAGAATTCTGTTGTATTCCGAGGTTTTCAGAGGATTTCTGTATTCCATGGAGCGTTGCATGGCATCCCAGATGTCTTCAATAAGGTTGAGACCTGGGGACAAACTCAGATGAGTGTTCCTCTAACCATAATCTGGTGTCTCTAGATGTGTGTGGTGGTGCATTGTCCTGTTAGAAGAGGACAAACCCGTCAGAATGAATACAGGACATGAACTGGTGTAACTCATCAGTATTGGCACACACAGTCTTCACCTGTCAGAGATGTTTGTAGATGTACCAGGGGTCATATGGAATTTCTGGTAAACAAACCCCATACCATTATGGAGCCACCACCAGTCTTTTGGGACCTCAGTGTATATGTGAGCATCTGTGTCTGTAATATATGTAGCAGAATAATTGATTACTCTTTTATGCCTGTACCAGTTGAATCTGCTGAAGTGCCCTTGAGCAAAGCACCGAACCTCTAACTGCTCGCTGGGTGAAGGCAGTGGTCAGTGAGTGGTTTGCTTTTACTTTGTCTCACTAATGAAAACTCAAAATGATATTCAGTGGTTTTATGTCTGTCGTGTAAGAGATCATTCTGGATCCTCAGCCTTGATCCATGTTGTATACCTTAAACATACTAATGCATGACTCAGTAAGGCTCGACCAGCAACTCTGCAAGTCTGGAAATCGAATAGAGACTTTTTGTCGAATAGAATTTCCTGGACATGGGACAATGACTCAAAGATTGCAGAACATTATGTACTATGCACATGCACACCTGCCGAACGTATCTGTAGGGATTATCATGATCATTATCTCTCTGACTTTGGAATGATACGTCTGCCCCCCCCCCCTGCTTCATGAATCATGAATATTTGGATCCAGTCACTTGGAGTATGCACATTACGCTTGTGACTGAAAAATGAATACATTATTCTGATTGAACAGAACATGTGTTTCAGATGAATACAGATAGAGCTACAGTTTTTTTTTTTTTTTTTTTAAAGCTTGCCTGAATGACTGGGAATGAAGGCCTGGGACAAAGGAAATGTGTGTTTGGTGGATTATTTCTTTGTTGTAACGATGCTTCTTGGCAATAAATCTTATACCGTTGGAAATCCTGTTAATTTTCTTTTTAAATGGAGCCACAATTGTAAGGAACCTGCATTTGTGGGATAAGAAACAGAGCTGAATATGTGGGTTGTGCCCATGAAAAATCTTCTCTGCCACACAGTTCATTCTACCGTTGACTTGTGTGGTGGACTGGATGATTGAAGTTTGAAGAAACTATTAGCAATTTTATTTAACAAACAGTTGGATCGTAGAGTAAACGTGTAGATAATTTCCTTACTTTTTGTGCACAGAGGAATGCAGCACTGACCTATCATGGCATGGCTTCCACAAGACCTCTGTAAGTGTTTTGTGGTATCTGGAACCAAACACATCAGTAAAGGAGCCATGATCTGGTTACTGGTTCACAGGTCATCTTTCCTTGGACAACTTTTGGTAGGTGTTAACCACCGTGTACTAGGACGTACCCCACCTGCTGTTTTGCAGATGTCCTGATCCAGTGATCCAACCATCACAATTTGGCCCTTGTTGGAGTCACTCATTCTTACGCTTGACCCTTTTTTTCTGCTGCTAACACATAATATCTGAGAACTGCCTGTTTACTTCCTGCCTAATATATCCCATCCCTTGATAAGTGCCACTGAAATAAGATCGATCACCAACTGCTCCCTAGGTGCTATGTATAGGGTTGCCCACTATACCAAGCAAGTGTGTTCACTGCCCCCTAGTGTATGTGTTCAGTAGTGTATCTTTTTAGTGTATCTTCTGTCTGTCTAGCTATTTAGCTGTCTCTAACTGTCTGTCTAGCTATCTAGCTGTCTGTCTAGCTGTCTCTCTCTGCTGTCTCTGTAGCTGTCTGTCTAGCTGTCTGTCTAGCTGTCTGTCTAGCTATATGTCTAGCTGTCTAGCTGTCTGTCTAGCTGTCTGTCTAGCTATATGTCTAGCTGTCTAGCTGTCTGTCTAGCTATATGTCTAGCTGTCTAGCTGTCTGTCTAGCTGTCTAGCTGCCTGTCTAGCTGCCTGTCTAGCTGCCTGTCTAGCTGCCTGTCTAGCTGTCTGTCTCAGCTGTCTGTCTCAGCTGTCTG
>JAOVVF010000048.1:25106048-25125117 GCA_028565595.1 Duopalatinus emarginatus
GAGAGAGGAAGACAGACAGACAGACGGACAGAGAGAGGAAGACAGACAGACAGACGGACAGAGAGAGGAAGACAGACGGACAGAGAGAGGAAGACAGACGGACAGAGAGAGGAAGACAGACAGACAGACAGACAGACAGACAGACAGATAGAGGGAGACAGACAGACAGACAGAGTGAATAATCTCCATTCCTCCATCTTAATTGCCTAGATAATTATGACATGCTGTATGTTTTTAGAGAATGTTATCAGCTACTTTAAGGTTTTGTGTTAACAGTGTGTAGATTGATTTTTAATTACCGTGCCTTACAGTTAGCGTTAAAGTAAACTGCACTTCCCCATGTCTTTATGATTTCAGTTTCATTTCCAACGTTAATTAAAACATCTGACAAACAAATATCTACTTCCCAGCACTGAGCGATCAGATATGTCGTCTTTATTTACAAATTCACCAGATAAAGTTACTGTAAAAGTGCTAGCATTCATACGCACATATGCTCAGGCTAATGCTAATAGGATTAACCTCTCAAATGCAGGATTTTTTTGTCCTTTTGTGCCACTGATCACCAGTCATATAGAAAACCTCTGGCTTTATCCTGGGTACGTTTTAAACATAGCAGCCTAATCGACAGTACGGCTAGCCTCCGGGGAGATGTCTCCACTCCACTTTTCTCTGTACTGAGAGGTGATATATGGGTCCTCTGAAACTCCGAGACTGTCCGGACATGCAGAGAAACACCTCACGGAGCAAAATATATCTTTAGCATAGCAAGTGAATTGACAAACTTTGGGTGAGTGCACTTATTTATATTTTTAAGGCTTAAGCAATTCTGTAAAGTGCAGAGCTCGGCGATTTCAGGCGAGGCGACGACAGAGAAAGATGTATCCTCTCATCCTTGTGATTGAGGTCACCTGAAATCATTGCAGAATTTATAATATATATATGTATATTTTTTGTAAAGGAATCCTTAAGAAGTACAGAGCGCTCAAGACCGCGCTCGACTCGTTTTCCTTCATTAGAAAGTGCACAGGTAGTCAGACAAGTCGACTAATAATAAACATGCTGAATCTTTAGATTTCAGACGAGCAGAATGCCATCACTTCTGCAGCTAATTGCTTCCCCTATGGATTGTCGGCCTGAGCGAGTGGAGTCGAGCCAGTCGCCGAGATTACGGCGGCGTCACGTGATGGAAGTGCGGCCACTGGAGCCTGCACCAAACACCCAGAACTGAGGCTGACCTTTAGCCACGTCCTCCATGCTCGTTTCCTGAGTCAGTCACATGGAAAGGTGCAATACTGAAACGGGAGCTTGGTGAATTCCACTCTGGCGTTCCCGAACATTTATTTATTTATTTCCCCCCCCGTCTTTAGAAACACAAGCCACATTCCTGAAATTATTTTGCACAAATGAGAGCATAAATTGAATAGGATTGTGCTGAACAGCCTTGAAATCTTTTGTCCTTAAACACCTGAACATATCAATACCGACACCCCACCCCCCCACCCGGGCGTTTAATTTAGTGACAGCCGACACCACAGCCCACGCCTATGCTGTTCTGAGGAAAAGTCCGAAGCTGAGGTTGCTAAACCTGGCAGCGGACTTTAAACGACTAGAAGTACCAAAGGACTTAAAGACCAAACTGGTAGACCCGAGACTTCAGTGCGTGACCTCAGTTTACTACTAGGACTTTGAATAGTTTTGAATGTGGGTGAAATTTCAGTGATGCCAGAAACACAATGACCTGGTTCCGCTGTTTGCCTTGAGCGATTGTTTCGTTTCTGGGTTACGAGCAAGGCTTTGGCATTTTCTTGAGGTTCCAAAGGCTACCAAAGACAGGGATCATGGAAGTCTAACCTTTTTCATTCCAGTCAAGCAGAAGGCACATGGATACAACGTTCATGTTTTGATTTCTTAAAATATATCTCTTTAACAGTGTCAGTTTAAGTAGTTACTCAGTGTGTGGGGCAGCCGTGGGCTTGTTGTTAAGGAAACCGGTCCTGGGCGTCATCCCCGAAATGGACACAACTTTAAGTGCCCTTGAGCAAGGCACCTAACCCAACCCAACTGCTTTCTGCTTTGTCGTCAATGATTGGGGTTGCCCTGCGCTCCAGGCAAGTGTGTTCACTGCCCCCTAGTGTGTGTGTGTGTCTGTGTGTCTGTGTGTGTGTGTGTGTGTGTGTGTGTGTGTGTTTCACTACATGGATGGGTGAAATGTGGAGGTCACAGTAAGCACAATAGACAAATAGTTGACCTTCATTACAATGATTCTAATATGTAATCAAAATACCCACATGAGTGAATATTTCTGTGCCGCCTGTGTCCTCAGCACTGATTCGTGAATAAGACTTTCAAGGTGATCAAAATCTCACGATTATCAAAATCAGAATCTCTTTATATCGTCAACATCTCTTTACATACAAGGAATTTGACTTGGTGAGAGCACAAATGTATGACATGTAACAAGCAGACAAAAGGTTAACAAGTAATACACTAAGAGAAATTAATAATAATACTATTACTACTACTAATACTACTACTAATAATAATAATGATGATGATGATGATGATAATAATAAAAGATTAAGAGTAATGAAGAGGTGAAGGAGCTCAGAGAGATGAGCTACGACTGTTTGAGTAAAATATGTTTCGTCTTGCTAGAATTTATTGGCATTTGGCAGCCAATCTTTTCCAATTGTTTTGCTTGGAAATCTCAATTTGAAATTTAAACGCTGCTGAATATTATAACACTAATTTTGTGAAGATGGGCCAAGAACCCTAGGACAAGTTCACAGAAGTGTTTTTCTCATATTTGAAGATTGGTCTTAAAATATGTGGTAAGAACTCGAGGCAGAAGGCAGTGAAAAATAATAAAAATAAACAATTATAAAATAAATAAATAAAATGATAAATGATAACACTGGGTCTGGGAAATTGGGCTCATCGTATTAATTAATTATTATTATTATTATTATAGTGGGCTATTTGCCTAGTGTGTGTGTGTGTATGTGTGTGTATATGTGTATATATGCTCAAAGGCACCTCTTACCCTGTGTGGGGATCAAACCCAGGACCTTCCTGTTTCTGAGTGGTGTAATATCACTTTTCTAGCAACCTGGACGTGTTTCCATTTCAGTTTTTGCAAGAACAGTGTGAACAGTGTGGTGCATTTTGGCCTAAAATGAATTGCTTTGGAACATGTAATGTTGGTTCTCAGTGAAAACCAAGTGAAATAGCAGGTTGTTGGTGAATCCTGGCTGGAACCGGTTCAAGTACCAGGTCTAGTTTGGTGGTAAAGGGGGAAGGAGTGCTACATAGTGACGAAGATTCATGTCTTAGACTTGTGGTTTGATGATGACGACGATGATCCTGTTTTTGCTAGGATCATGTTTGGTGTTAGGGCCCCCAATAATAAAAAAAGATGGCTCATCCAAGCCCCTGGTGAAAACAGCTTTTAATACCACTTTGTTCCAGGTTTATGTTTTATCCCATTTCTTTTAAACACAACACTTTTCAACACACATTAAAAGCAGTCTACAAGGTTCAGGAGCTTATTTTTTCACTAAGCTTGTTTTGCAATAGAGCTGCTAAACCTTTCAAACAGAACAAATAATCAGAACAGCGGTGGTCATGATGAAAGGAGCATGAAGAAGTTCTCCAGTTCTCTGTAATATTAGTGCAAACAGGAAACAGAGGGGAGGTAAAACGCTCGAGTTTTCCATTAAAGGGAGTTCATGCTGCTGCTTCCACACAAAAATAAGAGACGGGAAGTTGAGTTGACATCATGTGACATCATGTGACGGTACTGACGGTAGCAGCCGTCTGATGTTTGAATTATTGATATCCTTTTTTTATTATTTTATTTAATTTTATTTAATATCTGAATATTTGTACAAGTAAATGAATGCACGTTCATTGAATCATCTTTTATAGTGCGTAATCATGCACCCCCACACCACCCACCCACCCCCCACCCTGCAATTAAATGCATTTTCCTGGCAAGCCTGATGCACATGCTTATAGTTTTGACAGACATAATCTAGAGAAATTATGAATATAAATATGACAGCTCAATATTTCACTGGCAGTTTGCGTCCTGACACCAATTCCAATTCAAGCTTTGTGAAACTTCTAACTGGGGCTCTCGCTGGATTAATGAACTTTACGAACACGCGTTGCATCTGCCATCGCAATCTGTCTGTACAAATATTTACACATTATATTTTTCTACCAGCAAAGGAAAATGAATAAATAAATATTTTATGTGAGATCGTCAAGCTGCACTTGTAATGTGATAATGCTTTTGGTGTAAAAGGCTTCATTTGTAAGCCCCAGATACCCAATTTGTGTTTCTTGCCCCTTTTTTTCCTATCTCTCACATTTCTATGTACAGAACATCTGGCCATGTTTCATTATGGTGTACAGGGTCTGTCTCAACTCAATGAGCTCTGTACATAGACCGCATGTTACATCATTCTTAAGTAAAAGCGCCTAATGAACAGTGGACTTGACCTCCACATTTGATTCCCTAGCGCTGAACACACACTAGGGGGCAGTAAGTACACATGCCCAGAGCGGTGGGCAGTTCTTATCCGCAGCACCCGGGGAGCAGTTAAGGGTTGCGTGCAAGTCTGGTTGAGTCTTGTCAGTTGTGTGGCTCGAACCTGGGGCCGTCATGTTTGTTTATTTATTTATTTATTTATTTTTCTTCATAGTGTTAGAAAGTTTTTCAGTGCTCAGAATTCTGATCAGCTCTCAACTCTAAGTCTCCACGGGCAGCGCTGATAACTCCGAGGCCAGATCTTGGCAGGAAGCACCAGTCTGTCTGTCTCTGTCTGTATATGTGCCTGGCTACTGAGGACCCTCACTGCCAAATATGGGCAGCTTAGGCTCACACCCGAGACAAGGCAATGAACTGGCACTGCTTCTATTCATAACTCATCAAACCATTACAAGCCCACGCTCTGGTTATCAGCAGTCCAGAGACAGACTTAACGGTTAGAAGTGACTGTGGAAAATCATTCATACAGGATTTTGTCACCGGATTGTTGTGACGGTATCGATTTCACGAGGCGTCCTGATGTTATCCGTCCAGCCACGTCACTGCAGAACCTTGTTAAATAATTGGTCTTGTTCTTACATGTACACTACTTTCCCATTATTCTGTTTTAGCCGAGCTTGAAATAAGTGTGGAAGTACAGGAGCTGTGAAGTTATTCAGCGCCTGAACACGGTGCTGTCAGCCTATGACGGGTTTAAAGGGAAAGCGAATGGAAAAAAAAATGAGTGACAACTGCTCGGCATGCGAGCCGGTAGTGAATTGAGGCGGACTTTTTATAGAGATTAATTGGAAAGTAATTAATCGCCGATCTGTCAAGGAAAAAAATAATTGAGTTTTTTTTTCTTTTATTTCCGTTTTATTTAGTAGTGCTGGGAAAATGCTAGATGTGACCGACGTTAACCAAAAACCCAGCTCGGAAAATTAACCCAGGGTTGTATATTAACTCTGATACCCCCCCCCCCCCTCTCTCTCTGTCTCTCTCTTTTTATCTCTCTCTTTCTCCCTCTCTCTCTTTCTTTCTCCCCCTCTCATCCTCTCTTTCTCTCTCTCTCTTTCTCCCTCTCTCTCTTTCTTTCTCCCCCTCTCGTCCTCTCTTTCTCTCTCTCTTTCTCCCTCTCTTTCTCCCTCTCTCTTTCTTTCTCCCCCTCTCTCCCCCTCTCTCTTTCTTTCTCCCCCTCTCTCCCTCTCTCTCTTTCTCCCTCTCTCTCTTTCTTTCTCCCCCTCTCTCCCTCTCTCTCTCCCTCTCTCTCTTTCTTTCTCCTCTCTTTCTCCCTCTCTCTTTCTTTCTCCCCCTCTCTCCCTCTCTCTCTTTCTCCCTCTCTCTCTTTCTTTCTCCCTCTCTCTCTCTTTCTTTCTCCTCCTCTCTCCCTCTCTCTCTTTCTCCCTCTCTCTCTTTCTTTCTCCCCCTCTCTCCCTTTCTCTCTCTCTCTCTCTCTCTCTCTCTCTCTCTCCCTCTCTCTCTCTCTCTCTCTCTCTCTCTCTCTCTCTCTCCTCTCTAATGCCCTTTGAAGTGTGTCTGAGAAACCGGAGAATCAACCTGGGAACCTGAGAACTTTGTGCCTAAAGCATTTATGCAGAGTTTCTCGAGTCGGTTTGTTTACTTTATGCAAGTATTACATCAGGGAACTGGATGTTTTGCACCACATTTTGCTAATTACCAATTTCCACCTGCGTGTGGACATAAAGATGAATAATAAATCTAATACTAGTAGGAATTAAGAAATAAAACATGCTGTGTGCTGCTGTGGGAGAATCCTCTGTGATGCTACGTAGGGCTGGGCGATATGACTAATGAAAAAACTCTGTCTCGATATGCCTAAAAGAAACGGCGGTGTGTGATACGATTATACGATATTATAAAAACCATAACAACATATTTAATTTGTAACACTATAAAAACATGTCGCATCATCTAACTGTAATCATCTAACTGTATGTCTCAGAAATATTCTCTGTAACCTGCAGCCATGCTGTTGTAACTGTTGTAATGTAAGTTACTTCAAACAGAAATAAAACATCTGTAGGCCCTACCTGAATCAAAAGACATAAATAACAACAAAAACAGAAATAAATAAAATAAATAATAAATAAATAGTAGGTTAAACAGAGTTCAGTTGAAGAAAAGTGGTGCTCGTTGTCTCTCTATACTTCAGTGCAGGTTTGGTGACAAGGAACAGATCAACTGTGTCTGGTGTCACAGACGCCTTGTCACATGTCACAATATTAACTTTTAATAATGTTCATAATAATAATAATAAAGCCAAACCACCTGCACACAACTGAGCCATGCAGCACTTTTCTGGATTTAAAGCTTCACCACTGGTTTCCTTTTCGTCCATTGTTGATCAGAGAGGTGGACCTGAGTGAGTGAGTGAGTGAGTGAGTGAGTGAGTGAGTGAGTGAGTGAGTGAGTGAGTGAGTGAGTGAGTGAGTGTGTGTGTGTGTGTGTGCACGCATGTGTGTGTGTGCACGCATGTGTGTGTGTGTGTGTGTGTGTGTGCACGCATGTGTGTGTGCATGTGTGCATGTGTAAGTGGGGGCGCATGAGAGTAAAAGACGGAGAGCTGAACAGGACGTGTGCACCGTTTTAAATGTAGTCAGATGGAAATCTGCGTATCATCGGTGAAATAATACTAAATACTAATAAAAATACTATCGAATAAATCGACATTTGCGATTTAATACTTTAATACTAGGCTGTGACATGGCATGATGTGGAGCACCCAGAAGTTGTTTAATTTCCTATAGCACCATGTCCCTGTGGTTAAGGAACCCAGCATTGTGACCAGAAGGTCGGTGGTTCGATCTCTGGGACCCTTGCCGTGCCCTTGAGCAAGGCACCTAACCCCTAACTGCTCCCTGGGCACTGGATACAGTTGCCCACCACTCTACATAAGGCACCCCAGGGACAACAAGTACACGTGCCCAGAGCAGTGGAGAAGCTTATCCTCACCACCTAGAGAGCAGTGTTAGGGTTTAACCGCATGGATATGTTAAATGTGCTGTTCAAGTTCCTCAATGTTCAATCACCGTAGGTCAATGAGTGGTTCACTTTCCTTCTCCTTATTCTATAGCAATGTATTAATGGTCACTATTACTATTAATGGTTACTATGGTTACTAAACTAGACCAGAACACATTATTTTAATCCGTTCATTATTAGGCTTTATTATTATTATATTCAGCATCCACTATACATATTCCTCTGAATGAGTTGTTGCTATGGAAACAATAATGAATTGCGTTAGTAGTAAAAAATAAATCTGTGACATAAATTAAAGCTGGAACTGTTGTCAGAAAAGCAGTCACGACTTACTGATGAATCAGATGTAAAAACCGAGCAGCACTGTAGCATCAGTGGAATGGAGTGAAGTGAAGTGAGTCATTGACCAGTGTGCTTGTTCACACAGCGGAATTTGTCCTCAGCGTTTAAACACGGGCACACACTAGGGGGCAGTGAACACAGTGGGTAACCATATGCACGGTGCCCCAGGTGCAGATGGGGGCTTGTGTTGTGGTATGTAGGTTCCAGGGAGGACGTGCCGGTCAGAGGTCTGGCTGCTTAACCACAAACCTGCAGCCGCTGCCGAGTACCGGTCTAGGAGGTATATGAGTTTTTTTTTTTGTATATTTAATATTTTTATTACAGTTGTACAACTTTATGATCTGTTAGTTTTAAATAATGCATTGCACCCTAAAATATACGACTTTAGTTTTATACAGTCTTTAGTTTTTTATTAGTCCTCGCTGAAGAACCTGTAGCCAAAGGAAAAAAAATTGACCCCATCCTTGATTATATAGACGTCTAGAACAAAGCGTGTTAAATTAATATAAAGTGCAGTCGTTGTAGCCGATGTCGCCAGCTTCAAAGCTTATGTATACACTTCAGCCTGCTCTCCAATCAGTGTTTAGATTACACGAAGGAGACACGCCTATAAATGGTCTTTCAGTGATTTAACCGAGCAGCGTGTGCTTTAAGGTGAGCTTCAGTTCTCCATCCAGATCATAAATCCTCATATGAGAGCTTTCAGAGCTACCGAACAGATACCCAGTCAGCATGAGTATATCCAGTCTGTGGATTCTATGGCACATCTAGAGCGGAGAAGTTGCCTTTATAAGGAGAGTGGCTGTCATGATTTAGAGGTCGCACAAAAATCTATAATAAACATAGCGCCAACTTGTGCACTCGTGTACCTCCCAGGCTGGTACGATTCAGCTTTGGCTGAGTCAGTGAGTCAAGAGTCAGTGAACAAGCACAAACGTGTCCATGTGTGTAGTTTAGAAAATAAACACTGGTGATTTGGCTCATGTCTACAACACGTAATTATCTAATTGAATCAAATGAATCGAATTGCTCAGCCGTAGTCTTGCAGAGCAGATCGTTTTTAAAACGTCTGTCTGAGATTCTTGTTAGTCTGACGTCTCAAGGAGTAGCGGTGTTAGCACATGAGGACAGCTTGGCTCTTTGTAGCATGACATCACTACTCTGCGTCTAACAGAGCAAAGAATAGTGCTTTAATACATAAACTAATTAAGGTTAATTGAAGACAGGTGAACGTGATCGTCTGACGCAAAACAGGTGGGAAGCAAAGTCGGGGCGTTGAAACCGGGTGGGTTGAGGTGTGTAGTTGACTTATAATCAGTTATGTTTCCATACTTTTATACAGTCCTTTCCTTCTGTGTGCTACTTGCTGTAGTGCTGTTAATCATTGGCTGCGTCAGAATTCATGTACTTTCTATACTGAACAGTAAGGCTGGGCGATATGACCTCAAAACAGTATCACGATTTATTGAAAATTTTTCCTCATTTATGATTAATCAGCGATTATTTTTCTTTTTTTTTTGTTCCTAGTTTACTAACACAGATTGTGCTAAAGTATTAAAGCTGGGATTTTTTTTTAAATAAAACAGTTCATATCTTTATGATTTAAAATATAATTGAAGTAAACACACACATATGAACTATTTATAGTTATTTATAGAATATTTTGAACAACTGTAATTAAAGCACACATCACTTGAAAGGCTACATTTTAGTTTTAATGTAAATAGAAAGTTCTCTGAAATGTAAAAAAATAAATAATTTGCATTTCTTGCAAACGAAATTTTTTTTTAAATACCTTTAGAAAAAACTTTAATCTTCTTAAACAAACATTATTTTAAATAATGTCACATTAGTAGAAAATAGCTTTTTCTAGCTGCACACTAGGTTCCGTATCCATGTTTGTCTCCATGCCGCTCGTTTGCTGAAGACCGAATGGTGCCATGTCACGTGACTAGACACAGGGTAGTGTATACTTAAAGGGATGGTTTAGAGACAGTAAGAGAGATTTAAAAAAAAAACAAAATAACTGACATGGGCAAGATCATGTCGTTTAGAGGGTCTGAATGTCAGTTTCAGTGTCAGTTTTCAGCCCTACTGAACAGTACACGAAAGCAGTATGTGAGAACATTCCCAGATAACATTGTGAAGTATGCGAATACAACACACTGTGGTCTGATAATCTGTCCCATGTACAGTATAATTCAGATGAAGTTGCAAAGGTGGTTGTAGTTTAAGAAGACAAATAGCAGAAAGAGTGGAGTGAAAATGATGTACAACTCCAAGTAACATAAGTAGCTTTCTAGATTTGTGGATCTAATCTACATTTACATTTACAGCATTTGGCAGACGTTCCTTATCCAGAGCCACTTACAAGGTCACTGGTATTACAGATAGACCAACAAAGTGTTAGAAGTCTTGCCCAAGGACCCTTATTGGTGTTGCACAGACTGGTTACCCAGACCAGGAATCGAATATGAAAAGGCGTGTGTATGTCAGGATGTGTATTTTCAGTGTGGGTTGGGATGTGAGTGTTTCAGCCTGGATGTTTTGGCCGTTGGGGAAAACTATTTAGAGAACCCTGCTTTACGATGTGTAGTTATACCTGCGGAAGAAGAATCGTGTCATCCAGTGTAAAGCCAGGTTTTAGGGTGTGTGTTGTTTTTTTTCCTGATGATTTTTCTGATGATTTCCTGGAACAAGTCAATTTAAAAACGTTTCTGTGTATTTCAGCAGGACAGAATTATGGCTTTTTAAAGTGGAGGTCGAAATATGGTACAGGAGGAAAAAACGTGATTTATTTGTTTTGTCTGTCTGTGTGTCAGAATTCAGAGAATTCCCAAAGCGCTACACTAGTGGTTAAGCATTTTTTTCGACAGTGCATTTCTGATAACAACGAATGTAACAGTAAAAATATGTCACATTCTGGGAATCTCAAATTCTTCTACATCGCACAAAATTTCTATAATAATTACACTCACAGTAATGCTAGTTGACGGAACGTGTCGGCAGCGAGGAGGATGGCGGGAAGACGTTCAGTCAAACTTTATTAACAGTATTCTCTGTATTAACTGAAATCAGAAATAAAAAACTCAGTAGTCTCACACACACACACACACACACACACACAAGCAGCTCACAGAGGGTAGGTGACAAAACAGCTCCATAGCCTAAAGCATGTACACACGATGAAGGCTTAATACAGTGTCACTGCATCCAACTCCAAAAGCGGCCGCCAGCTCCATTTTGAATCCGGTGGCCATCTACTCAATCTGAAACACAGCGTAATTATCGTGTCCCTGAAAAAAATGTGTTTATAAATAGAACTTGACATGCCACCGTTTTCTTAATATGTTTACATTTTATTAATAAATATATAATGAATAATATTTTGAATAGTAGCTACTTATTAGAAAGTTGTTAGCTTGCAAACAGTTCGCAGGAGGGAGCGATCCTGCAGAATACCAAGAAAAAAAAAACAAAAAAACAACTTTGTGCTCTGGAAATGCCAGAAAAACTGGTACACCTGTATAATAATTAATGGGAGCATAGTACTGCAGAAATACGATGAGCCATGGACTCCACCAGGCCCCAGCAATTATTTCTGATGTTACTTGACACACCCCTATTGTGTGAAATGAGTTTTACCAGCCGATACTAATCACGTCCACCCACAGTCTTTTTACGGAAGTACATTCAAGGTTTTGCTGGAATGCTTGTGAAAATACAAAACTGTAAAACTCCACCTCGACCTCTGAACCTGTTGATTTTCAATGTGTTGTATCACTTAATATACCCACTGATGGATGCAGCCAATGAGGTGCATACCTGGTGCTGGTATGTATTTCACATAGGCTTGTGTTTACCTGTCTTTCTGTCACTTCGGCGTATAAGTAGATCAACAAAACGTGTTGGTAAAAGGTTCGAACTGTTATATTTATCTTGGTATGATGCATTTATGTGCCAGAAAAACCGGTACAGACAATCTTATGCAAAATACACAGACACACCACTTATGCAGATCATTGGTCGTGTCTGCCAGTAATGTATACAGAGTGATAGATTTAATGATATGATTTAAGCTATTTTTTTATACAGTTTAATAGTTGTTGCTTGCGAGATGAGAGTTTGGTTTTTCATGTAGGAGCATTTCAAGGGTTGTGTCTTTTGCCTAAGAAAATTCCGGCAGAACCTCAAAACTGTAACAGAACGTGACCAGCGTCGGCTTTTGAGAATCGTTTCACACGAGTCAAGTAACATTAGGGTTCGATGCTGGGGTCTGAACATCCTGAGGACTGTGCGATGTTGACTGCAAGAGTAGTACAGTGGTAACATCATTGGCTCCCATGTGTGAGACCTGGGTTCGATTCCCGGTCTGGGCAGCCAGTCTGTGCTACACCAATAAGGGTCCTTGGGCAAGACTCCTAACACTATGTTGGCCTCCAGGTAATACCAGTAACTGTGTAAGTCTCTCTGGATAAGAGCGTCTGCTAAATGTAATGTAAATGTAAGATACAGGGGATCCTACAGAATATTAGACTGGTGTACAAGTTTTTCTGGGACTCGGGTGTATATGAATAAAATGTAACTTTTTTGTAGTTTAATTTACATTTATACATTTGTTCAGAGGACTACTCAGTAGTTTACAGCCCTGTTGACAAAAGCAGGTAGACTTTGAAGGTAAGCCAGGAAGTTCCCCGTCTTATCCGTAACCTTTTATCAGTCGCCGTTTATTTCTGTTGTCTGAAGGCAGGGGCGCATTAGAGAGCTCTTTATCCTTTTTTTGTACAAGCTCAGGTTTGATCACCAAGTCAGATTTGTGGAGCAGGTTTTCCTCTCGCGGAGCTGCCAAGAAAAACGTCAACTTGATTCTGAAACGTGTGTGTTTGTGTTACTTACACCGATTTCACTCCTGACACACTTTCCGATATTATTTCAGCTGCACGTGTTAAAACCAGGATTCTTTTTTTTTTTAGACATTTGTCAACACACACAGCCCATGTGTCATGAGCAGCCCTTTCAAAGTGAATCCCCAGCAGGGAGTCAATCTGACCACATAAAACAGCCGTGAACAGGTGCTATCAGCCACTATTTATGCACGCACACACACACAGACATGAGCATTAAAACACCCAGACACGGCTGGGCGAACGTCTGTGCCTCGCCCTTTTCATGAAAGGGAAATGGGCATAGTGAGACGTGACTGGTTTACCGAGCGCGACAGTCGAGGGGAGGACGCGGGTGGATGCTGGGGGGGGGGGTGTTTAGTGCCTGCGCTTCCAAACTCGCAGTCAACGTATCCAGAAGAGACGCTCATGCATGGCGTATTTAACCATCTGTAGAATGAGTAGCGGGTGATTTACACTGAAGTACCGGAAAACTGGTATGCCAACCTAATATTGCTAACTATTTGCCTAATGTAGCCTCCGTGTTTAACCCCCCACCCGTGCAGTAACACGCACTAGTGAACACAGTTTCCCAAAGTGGCGGTCAGCCCCAAACCACAGCACCCGGGGAGCAGTTTTGGGGGATTATGTGCCTTGCTTAAGGACAATTCAACCATGTCTCGTTCGTTGTGGGGATCGAACCCGGGACCCTTAGATCACAAGACCTGAACAGGTGTAACTCATCAGAAAGGAGGCACACACACACACAGTGTTCACCTGTCAGAGACGTTTGTAGATGAAGTTGATTTGACCATTTATATTTACGGCATTTGGCTCATATTAAGAGCGACCTACAAGGTTACTGGTATTACAGGTAAGCCAGTGGAGTGTTAGTAGTCCTGCCCAACGACCCCTATTGGTGTAGCACACACCAGAAATCAAGTCCAGGGCTGCGTCCGAGATGAATACAACCTACTAGATTGGAGCGAGTACATACTGCTTAAGCGCTAAACTAGTATACACTTCTAGTAAGTGAGCGTGTAGTACACACACCTCCACAAACAGACTTGATCCGCCATCTTACCAACAACCTTTGACCCAAGACGTCACAACACTTAAGTTCCCACACAATTATTTATAGTTTTAATTTTACTTAACTTTAATTTTCGTTTGTAATTAAAAATATGACCTCAGCTCAGCCTACACTGATCATCATAAACTCGCCCTGTCTTGTTTACAGATAAACCAGGCTCTCAGTTTACTCGCAGTGCATTATGGGATACGTCAGGTTTAGATAGTGTACTGGGGAGCATACTAGCAAATCTCTCCCGACCTGGTAGAACATCCGGGAACCTTTCATACTAACTAGTATGGGAGTACGCCATTTCAGACGCTGCCCAGGTCTTTCACATGGGAGCCAACGATGTTACCACTGTTACCACGCCAACCAACTGATCAGGAAGCAATTTTCCGTTGCCTCCTACAAAACCCAACTAAGGGTTTAACGGAGTTTAAATTGCCGAGATGTAACACAGGGCTACAGGGGACATTTACAAAGATTTACACGCGACGTTTCCGGAGTGTTCTAGCAGATATACGTGTTGTAGTCATGTGACCCCGCTAATGATCACCAGCAATACACTTTACAACAAGGGCTTATAATAAAGGTCAGAGTAATCAGTTGATATTAACGTGAGGTTTATGTTGTGCGTGAGGATTTTTCAAGTGTAGGGATGGTGTGCATTTCGAGAACGATTATGTTGCCAGAGGGAGAATGTAGAAGGGCTCTAAAGTCTGAAAAGTGCTTATAATTTGCCTTTCTTTTTTGTAAATGAATAGATTATTATCTGGAAATTAACTAAACGGCAACTGAGCAATTTATTAGGAAGACCTATACACGTGTTCATTTATACAGTTTTTAGGTGTTGTGTGTCCAGGCACTTGCTATCAACAGTGGTGCCTATTATAGCCCCATATAGACAATAACAGGCGTGAGGCCAAGCAAGGCACAAAGTAAATGTCAAGGGCTTGGCAGAATTAAGAACAGGACATGCCACGGTCAGAACCTGAACTATTGGCCTACTGTGACCTCCGCATTTAACCCATCAGTGCAGTGAAACACACACACACACCAGTGAACACTAGGGGGCAGTGTACACATTTGCCCAGAGCGGGGGGGGCAGCCCTAAACCACGGCGCCCAGGGAACAGTTGGGGGAGTAAGGTGCCTTGCCTTGCCTTGTTTAAGGGCACCTCAGTTGTGTCTTACCCTGTGCAGGGATCGAACCCGTGACCTTCCGATCACGAGACCGGTTCCCTAACCACTAGGCCACGGCTGCCTCATCCGAACACGAGTAACTGCTAAAATGACAAACACACAAAACAGGTGGACAGAATTCATGGAGCTAAAAACAGGTGGAAACGAAGCACGGCCATCTTGCTTGACTGCTGTGAATTCTGGGAGCTGGTGTTTTCCTTACAGTTGTGTAATCATTGGATCATATGGCAGCAGGGCAAGGTTCATGTTCACATCAAATATCAGAACGGGGAAACTTGTGATCTCAGTAATCATTGCATTATTGTCGCTACCAGGTGGCTGGTTTGAATATTTCAGGAATTTTCTGGGAATTTCACACACGGCACAAACATAAGTTGAAACACCTCAATGACGAGAGATTAGAGGAAAATGGTCACATTGGTTCAAAGTGCCAGAAGTAATATAGTAACTCATATAATCCACTTTATACAACTGTGGTGAGAAACGGAATGCACAAAACCTCAAACCTTCAGCTGGATGGGCTGCAACGGCAATAGACCACACATTAAGTTCCACTTCAGTCTTCCAGTAAGAGGAATCTGAGGCTGAGTGAGTGGATGAGTGTGTAAACGAGCAGGCGTGTAGGTGTTCCTGTAGCTCAGTAAGTGAACATCATCAGTAACATCTCATGAGAAAACTTCTCCTCATTTTGTATCAAACTGTCTGTCTGAATAATACTTAATGAAGAGCTGTGTGTGTGTGATGTCACTGTGTATCCATGAGTGTATGTAGTAGTAACCAGCACTTGTGTACCTTCCGGCTTTGAAAAACAAAATAAAAGAAATAACGCTGTATGCTCTTAGATAAAATTAAACACTTACTATATTAACAATCCAGGCCCCACACTAGGAACTCAATGCACTAGAAGTCAATCCACCTTCATGATTGAGATTCAAACCTTTTATTTATTTTATTTTTTTTTTTAAATATTTAGCGTGTTCACCTTTATTTATTCATTTTTTAAAAAGTTTTTTAAATGAACTATTTGCCTACTGTGTTTGCACACAGAGGAATGTGACCGCATTTAACCCACCCATCCAGTGAAACACACACACCAGTGAACACTAGGGGGCAGTAAACACACTTGCCCGGAGCAGGGGGCAGCCCCCAAACCACGGCGCCCAGGGAGCAGCTGGGGGAGTTAGGTGCCTTGCTTAAGGGCACCTCAGTTGTGTCTTGCCGTGTGCGGGGATCGAACCCGTGACCTTCTGGTCACGAGAGCGGTTCCCTAACCACTAGGCCGCGGCTGCCCCCGTTTTGATGACAGACTCAATCCTCCTCAGCATGGAAGACACCAGTGTTGCACAAATTTCTGAGGATTTTTCAGAGACAGTTTTTTAGCTGCTGTATGCCGGAGTGGTTGTTGTTACTCTACCTTTCTCTTTAAAATGCCCTAAAGGTCTTCTACTGGATTCAAGTCAGGCGACATACTTGACCAGGTCACAGTTCTTACTTTTTTACTTCTTAAAAAACTCTTTAGTGTTTTTGCTAGTGTGCTATGGATCACTATCTTGCTGGAATATTCCTCTTCCTCCAAGCTGTTGGAGACTGGGATTCATCTCATCACACAGTATTTTGGTCTATCCACAGGCATTAATTTTGTCATTTATACCCATTTTACACCCATGCACCCATATCAGCCCATATCACCTCACTCCCAGCCATGGCCTAGTGGTTAGGGAAACCGGTCTTGTGACGGAAGATTGTGGGTTCGATCCCCGCTGAGGGCAAGACATGATGTGCCCTTGAGCAAGGCACCTAACTCCACCAACTGCTCCCTGGGTGCTGTGGTTTGCCCCCGCTCCAGGCAAGTGTGTTCACTGGTGTGTGTGTTTTCCACTGCATAGATGGGTTAAATGCAGAGATCACATTCTTCTGTGTGCAAACACAGTAGGCAAATAGTTTCACTTTCTTTCTTTCTTTCCATGCTTTACTATCGGGACTATGCATTTACTGCTTTTCCTAGCCAGGTTTATGTCAAACATGTCAGACATGACTGAGGTGTCCTTGAGCAAGGCACCTAACTCCCCCAACTGCTCCCCGGGGACCATGGTATAGAGCTGCCCCCTGCTCCAGGCAAGTGTGTTCACTGCCCTGTAGTGTTCACTAGTGTGTGTGTTGTACTGCATGGTTGGGTTAAATGCAGAGGTCACATTCTTCTTATACTGTTGGAAATCCTGTTAATTTCCCTTTTAAATGGAGCCACAATTGTAAAGAACCTGTGAGCAGCAGAGCTGAGAATGTGGGTTGTGCCCATGAAAAATTTGCCAGATCTTCTGTTTGCCAAACAGTTTATTCTACCGTTGAGTCGTTTGGTGTTTGATGGACTGGATGATTAAAGTTTAAAGAAACAAGACATATTGGCAATTTATTCATTTAACAAACAGTTGGATCGTAGAGTCAAAGTGTGGCATTTTCTGTTCCTTACATTTTGTGCTGTGTGTGTGTGTGTGTGTGTGTGCGTGTGTGTAATAAAAAAAAAGGATCATCTCTGTGCTATATCAGTGTTGATTGATGACACACAGCCAAAGCTGAACTGATTGAAGTGCCCATATCATCATAAGAAGACAGCTGCAGTAACCTGTTTTTAAAGTGGATTACAACCAGTGCTGTACTTCAAAGAATAAGTGGATCTGTCCAAAACTTATCTGAAACATTAAGCGCCTCTTGGGCCATCACCAAAAATGTATCTAAACGCCTAATATTAGAAGCTCGACTATGTCAGAGAACATTTTATCAGAACCTGGTGTAAGATTATAAGCATAGCATTACCCCAGAATGCCATGTGTGTTTTTTCTCTGGTTGTCAGCTCCTGTAATGACGGATTCATCACGGCCCTTTGCTCTAATTGCGACGCGCCTCGAGGTGCTTTTTTTGTAGGCGAGACGTGTCAATTCCTGATTAGTGTAACAAGAACAGTGTTGGCATGAAATCAAGTATGATTGTGCTTTTGTGCAGGAGGGAACAAGCTGAAGAACCAGCAGTTCAGGCTGACCTGGGCTTGGATCTCGCTGGAGAAGGAATATTACACAGTGGAGGAGGAGGCCAAGTTCCTGGAGGTGGTCTTGAGACGGAGGGGTTACCTTGGCGAGACGTCATTCATCAGTAAGTCAACTCCGTTTCGACCAGTTTTGGAATGAGGATGTGTTCATAGTTCATTAGCTTTGTACAGTTTTATAAATATACCAACCGATCAGCCGTTACATTAAAACCACCTGCCTGAACTGCTCTGAGCAGTTGAGATACGCAGTCTAGTAGACATGACAATTTGTCTCTTGTCAAAGTAGCTCAGATCATTACACTTTTTTTTCGCAATGTTCCTGCTTCTAACACCTCAACTTTGAGAACTGACTGTTCCTTTGCTGCCTAATACATCCCACACCTTGACAGGTGCCAGTGCAGTGAGCTGAGAAACGTTATTCAGTTCACCTGTCAGTGGTTTTAATATTATGGCCGATCTGATTATTTGAGCCTGATTAATCTTGGAATTGTCGACCCGGAAAACGCCCATACCATCAAGGAGAAAACAATCCGGTGATGTTATATGTTTATTTACTACATTCAGGTACTCAGCTGACTTTGTTTAATTGCCACATAACTCGACCTGACCAATTAAAGCAACCCCAGATCATAACACTGCCTCCAGGGACTGTAAACTTGAATCTGCATCAGCGTCAGCACTAGTACTAAAATAACTTCCCCCAGAATCAGTGTTTATAATTGACATGCATTATAATTAGGGTTGTCGAAGTTAACATGATAATAACACATTAACGCGATCTCAAATTATTGCGATAAAAAAAATTAGTGCCGTTAACGCAAATTCTAATTTGGCCCTGTGATTAACCCGTAGTTCATGTTGAGGCTTGTCGTGCGCTGCTTCAGTAAGAGTAAGGCTGTGTCCGAAATCACATACTTCCGTACTGAACAGTACGTGAAAACAGTACGCGAGCGTGACTAGCGTGTCCGAATGTGCAGTATGCATCAA
>JAOVVF010000048.1:25161129-25178097 GCA_028565595.1 Duopalatinus emarginatus
GGGGGGTGTGGGGGGGGGGGTCATCAACACACACTGAATTAAAAATGTTACTAATAAATCAAGTAAAAATTGTCTAGTGTCCAAGTGTGCTATGTTAAGGTGACCAGATATGCAAATATGCCATATGTGTTTGTGTGTGTGTGTATGTGTGTGTGTATGTGTGTGTGTATGTGTAGTAGGTTTTTACCTAAACTCATACATTTTACATGACCTTAATTAGAGCAGGGAGAAAAACAGAAAATATGTGGTGTTTTTTAAATGAGTAAATTCATAATTCATATATAAGGACAAATTGCATCTATTCTAGATCACAGCTGCACGTGTAAAGCGGAACACACGTGTGAACACGTTATCTCATGTATGGTATGTCTCACATTCCCCTGCGTGTTTACACTGTTATCCCCCAGCTGCTCCATTCTCTGCTGTTTAGTGCATTAAGCCATGCGCTCAATCCTCTCCTGCTCAATCCTCTCCTGCTCAATCCTCTCCTGCTCAATCCTCTCCTGCTCAACCCTCTCAATCCTCTCTCCGTAGGTACTTGCAGTATTGTCTAATGAAGTCATTTGGGCTCATTTTCCAAAATATACACACACAAGCCATTTAAACACTGCGTTCTGTGGTAACGACTATAAGAACCAGGCTGTAATGAGCAAGAAACAGCCGGGCCAAATACTGTGTTTTTAACAATAATGGAGCATCAGCCATAACATTAACACCACCTGCTAAAACAACTCTGACCCGTTGAGATCCTTCTGTGAGTCTTCTGTAGGATCAGTCCAGACAGTCTAGCCTTTGGCCCAACAGGCACCTCAGTGAGCCTGGTGCTGGTTCACTGGTTGTCCTTTCTTGGACCATGACGATGCAGACTAGGCACTTGGTGGAGTAAGGTGCCTCGTTTAAGGGCACTCCAGTCATGTCTTGCCCTGTGTGGGGATCGAACCCCCAGGTTGCTGATCTGAGTCATTCAGACCAAATTGTGATGGTTAGATGACAGGATCAAAGCATCTACTAAAGAGCAGGTATACAGTGCTTTATTCCCACCAAAAGTGGCCCAAGGAGGGGCAACCCGTGAACCAGCAACAGGGTTAACGGGAACTCGAGGTCAACAGGTAAGGCTGGGGAATGAAGGTGCAATAGGATGTCATGCACTGCAAACGTCAGTGGTAGATCATTGGTTGAGATGTTGGACATCTAATCAGAAGGTTGTGAATTTAAATCCCACCACCATCACCAAGCTGGGCCCCTTGAGCGAGGGTCCTTAATGTATGTCACTATGGATATCGCATCTGTTGTAAATGTAATTCAAAATGATGTAATCTAACTTGTGGCAGAGTTGACAAGGCGTGTCGGTGGAGACGAGAGAGCGTGTCAATGTGTAAATGTAAAGTAGTAAGCTGGATTTTACCCATGCAACAATGTTAGAAATGCTACACCCAGACTTCATCCCAAATCTTATCCGTCCCGTCTTACCATCACTCCAATGATGTCGGTTCAATCATCTAATGATGGAGTGTCTCATGGTGCCTTCTGGGATTTTACCTCTTCACCTGTCCTAACTACCAATCCACAAATTCTACGTTCATCCAGCGATCGATCGCAACCAGTTCTGTTGTTTCTGGAATTCTACATTAATGATCCAGTTATATCTGTACTCATAGATTTGCCTCAATCTTTCCACAGCACCAGTGTTTTATTTTGGAGACCTGGAGTACCGTGCGGACGAGAGCGATGGCTACGTGGAGGTTCGGGTTTGGAGAACAGGATCTGACCTGTCGAAGACGGGAACGGTCACAGTGCGCTCACGGAAAACTGACCCTGTGTCAGCTGAAGGTATGTGATTTAAGATGATGAGCAAAACCTATTTTGAGTCTTGCTCCATTAAGTCAGCAGACTCAATAGGGCAGCCGTGGGCTTGTGGTTAAGGAACCAGCCTTGTGACCAGAAGGTCCTCAGTTTGATTCCTACAATCGATGTTCCACTGAAGTGCAAGACATCCAACCTCAACTCGGGCACCATGGATAAGGGGGCTGCCCACTGCTCCGGGTGAGAGTGTTTACTACCCCCTAGTGTTCACTAGTCTGTGTGTGTGTTACTGCACTAATGGGTCAAATACAGAGGTATAAGACCTTCCTGTCAACACAAAGTGAAAAGCTAAACACAGAAAGATAGAAAAGATTTAAAATCATCGTGCACTCAGTAATCTCATGCAACAAATAATAATAAAATGAGCTTTTTTTCCTCCAGAGGTTGAAACAGTACTGGGAAATTATATTTATTCTAGAAATTCTAGATTATATTACAGTAACGGATCCAGCCGAATATGTATTTAGGTGATTGTCAAAGAGTTGCTCATGTGAAATTTGAAAAAGTAAATGTTTCTAGCTAATATAATTAAGCTTTTGATATTAGAAACTGACATCATTCTTGATTCTTATCCCAAAGCAGCTTTAGAGAAATAGTCGTCTATGTATTATATAAACAATTATATCAATATATTTTACAATTATATTAATGTGTATATGAAATAAATTGTTTTATTGACCACTGTGCTTGTACACGCTGATTAATTTGGCCTCCACATTTAACTTGTCCATGCAGTGAAACACACACACACACACACTGGGGGACAGTGAACACACTTGTCCACTCAGTGAGCAGCTGCAGGGTTAGGTGTCTTGTTTAAGGCCACATCAGGCATGTCTTGTCTGTGCAGGAATAAAACCTGCACAAGGCTAGTTCCTTAACCACAAGCCCACGGCTGCTCTGCACAAGCCCGCGACTGCTCTGCCCAACACAACCCTATGGGTTGGCCCTTATATAAATTCTATCTTTGATGAGCAAGTCAGAGGCGACAGTGGCAAAGAATAACTCCATGAAATGTCGAATGGAAGAAACCTTGTGAGAAACCAGACTCTAGTCATCCTCATTTGGGTGACACAGATGTGTGTGATTATAAATAATATATGTTTCATGGTGTAAAGAATTGCTATAGGTATAACATAACTGAAGTTGTGGATCCAAGGTTGTCTGTACATCTGCTCACACAGACTGGGGATTTCAAGTACCGCTTTTATAGGCTTCTGGGCAAGTTTCGTTTTTTTTCACGATTTGTGGCCTTTTATCACTTTTTCTGTGTCTGGGTCTGAACTATCAGCCTACTTGCTTTCCCACAAGAGTAAATATTGCCTCTACACTATCTAATCTAATGCTACACACACACACACACACGGGCACACACACACACACGGGCACACACACACACACAAAAGGCTTAGCGGCATACAGAAAGAAAGCGAGGGATTAAAGAGTGCGTTATCAACAGTACCGAGCTCAAAAAACTCAGAGCTGAGAAAATGAATCAGTCAGTCATAACTTTAAAGTTTGCAATATCAGGTGCCGGAAAAGAAAAGCAGAGAAGCACAATCTCCCAAACACACACTGCACAATGGATTAAAAAAAATCTGTTCAGTATTTTATTTTTCCTTTTCTATTCATTGGTAAATTAGTCACTGCTGCTTTGTGTTATCAGTCACTGAATGTGCTGACTTTCTTTCTTATGAGAGAAACGACAACTGTAAATTACACCCGTGGCATAGGAAAAAAAAGGTGTAATACACACCAGCATGAATATTCAGTACAGAAAGTCAACAGAGCGTGTGGTTGTCACCTGCGAAGCATCTTGTCACACGGGTATAAAACGCTAAGCCTCGGAACATTTGGTTTAATTATCACAAAATATTCCCAGAGCTCTCTGATGCCTTAAGTGTGAAGACTTTTGTGTGTGTGTTTTTCTTTTTTTTTTAATTTGCAGTATGTTCAAAATCAGATCTGCAAAGTTGTTTTGACCTTTTTTTTAATTGTTCTGACTAAATGTGGAACAGTTATTACAAATAAATGAAAGTGTGACGTGTATCTGTGATTATTAGAGTATCTGAAGCTGGTGCAGATAGACCAGGACCAGTTCCAGGATTCAGGAACTCAAACCAGAATCCTACTAAAAATGAGAATTGGAGAATCAATTATAAAACTTCCCAAAGTCTGAAAACCTTCTACACTATAGAGAACTGAAGAGAGAACAAGACAAATTCAATTTACACACACAATAGTCACTGCTCGATTAAGTGCTGGTGGAACAGATGAGTCTTTAGCCGGCTTTTTAAGACAGTAAGTGACTCTGCTGTACGGACATCCAGGAGAAGTTTATTCCACCAACTTGGTGCTAGGACAGAGAAGAGTCTGGATATTTGCCTCCTGTGCGTCTTGGATGATGATGGGTCAAGTCGGGCCGTACTTGTAGCAAGAAGAGCTCCAGGTGCTCACCTGGCTTTAACCGTTGCCTTCAGCTAGGAAAGAGCCCGGAGTGTTTTTGGCTTTGTAGGTCAGCGTCAGGGTTTTATATCTGATACGAACTGCTACAGGAAGCCAGTGAAGGGCTTGCAGCAAGGCTGTGACATGGCTATACTTGGGGAGGTGGACGACAAGTCGAGTTGCTGCATTCTGGATCAGTCCTGGGCAGCTTCCCTTGAGAGACGGCAGTGTCCGAGAGGAGGATGCTGTCTGAGCTGCAGGCCATTATAGACAACGGCTCCCACCAACTCTACGACACTGTCATGAGAGACAGGAGAACATTTAGTGCAAGACTCATCCCACCGAAATGCACCACAGAGCGCCACAGGAGGTCATTCTTACCTGTGACCATTAAACTCTCTGTAACTCCTTCCTTCATGGGTAACACTATGGTTCATCTGTGCAAGTTATTATGTGTGTCATAATTCAGAAGTGCAATGATAATTGAACTGTTTTTTTTCCAGTATGTTTCATATGTATCATCTCAGCCACTTTTCATGTAAATATTTGCGAATTTCTATTAATTTCTCTTTATTTAAAATTATTAGAGTGTTTATTCTTTTATAAAAGGGGCAACTGTAACAAGTGTTATTTCCCTCTGGGACCAATAAAGTATTTCTGATTCAAAGAAGTAGAAGGAGAAAGAGAGCTGGTTGTCAACAACAACTAGACTACATACATCTGTAGTTGGCATGATCAGGGTGCACTCAAATACTGATAAGAAATTATTATTATTGTTGTTGTTGTTGTTGTTGTTGTTATTATTATTATACTCATGATGGTGGTAAAATGGTAGTAATAGTGGTAGTAGTAATGGGGATATTATTATTATTATTATTATTATTATTATTATTATTATTAATAGTACTAATAAGTGGAGCTGGTTGTTGTTATTATTATTATTATTAGTAGTAGTAGTAGTATTGTAGTAGTGGTAGTAATAACAGTAATAATTGTGGTGGTGGTGATAGCAGTAGTACGTATTAGTGGTGATGATCGTTATGGCCATATTATTATTTGTGGTACTAGTGATGATGATGATGATGGAGAGATTATTAGAAGTAGATTGTGATAGCGATAATAATGATAATAATAATAATAATAATAATAATAATAATAATAATAATTTGCATACTGTAACAGGTTCATGTAACTTTTCTCAAATAAATTTAACAGCCACAATTATTATAGCAAATGTAATTTTTATGCATATAATCCTGCCCATTTAGTGAACATATTAAATACTACTGATAAACAAAAATGATAAATAAATCATCCTGTAACTGTAAATATATCTCATCCTGTAACTAATAGCATCTACCAGGAGTTGTTGAAGTTTTCATCTTTTATGTCATGCATGTTCATTTATTTCTGTGTTCTCTCTTGGGACAAAAGCATTAATATTTTCCATGATTGTTGTTCTCTGTTAACCTGATATTGGTTGTTATTGTGTCTATATTTTAATGCTTTAAAATCACATGCTAATCAGCATTAAGACAAGATCTTAATGTCTCCTTCAGCTGGTGAAGATTACGTAGGAATCAGTAAGAACCTGGACTTTGCACCAGGCGTCGCCATGCAGATGATCCGCATCACCATTCTGGATGACCTGGGCCAACCTGTGCTTGAGGGGCCCGAGAAGTTCGAGCTCGTACTCCGTATGCCGATGAATGGCGTTCTGGGAGAGCCGAGCAAAACCACCATCATCATCAACGACTCGGTGTCAGACTGTAAGTGTTCTTCAAGTACACAAACAAGAGAGTGATGAACCACCAACGAGCAGAATGCAGTCATGATCATCAGCCTGTAATTTGTTCTCAATGTACCTTATAAACGTATTCAGACGAATCGTTTTTGTTTTGCCTGCACAGTGCCGAAGATGCAGTTCCGCGATGCTAAATACACAGGTAACGAGAACGACGGAAAGATCACAGCCATCGTTTACCGCAGTGGAGATCTGAGGTACAGATCCAGTGTGCGCTGCTACAGCCGTCAGGGTTCTGCTCAGGTCATGATGGACTTCAACGAGAGACCTAACACGGACGCTTCCGCGATCACGTTCCAACCAGGTCAGCACCGCCGCTCCCTTTACCGCGTTATGAACTAGCATTTCTCTTCCAGACATAAACGGAAACCTAAAAACATTTCTACTGTCATAACTTTATGAACAGTAATAACAGTATTAATGCTTCCTAATTTACTTAATGTTCTTAAGTTTGTCTTGCGATGTTTATGCAGTTTATTTACATCTTGGTTCTTCATAGGAATTTTGAGAAATCAGCAGCTGTGAAAGTAAATCACATCATACTGTAGGTCAGTTGACATGACCGTCACTGATAGGATCCATGAATCCACAGTCTGGGATATAAAGAATTCAGCCCTAACCTCTTCATTTACATTTTGCGGACGTTCTTATTCAGAGAGACTTACAAGGTTACTGCTATTACAGAGGGCCAACGTAGTGTTAGCAGTCTTGCCCAAGGAGCCTTATTGGTGTAGCACAGACTGGCTGCCCAGACCAGGAATCGAACCCAGCCATTTGATGAGAGCAAATTATCTTAAAATGTTTTTGAAGCAGACAGGACTTGGCCTTAATTAGCCCACTAATACTGTAAGGTCACCCTTACAGAAATGTACCACAGCTTACCAGGGCATGTTATCCATAGGTTTTTGGTAGAAGGAAAACTGTGACATGGACAGTAGTAGTTGACGGTAGAGCCATGGTATCTATTCAATAACTATGGTTACTATAAACTACGATAGAATAACCATGGCAGAATCATAGTATTAATGTAGTTACCGTATGATACATTAGTAGTTGTTTAGTTCATGGTAGAATGGTAGAAAGTTAATTAGACTGTAACCATGGTAACTATAAACTGCCGTAGTAAAACCATGGTTGATTTTCATTTTTTACTTTCTCCCAAAAGACATTAGAAGAAGCCGTTATTCGTCGCACATACATTTATTCTTGACGTATCTCAGCACTGAGGTCAGAGCACAGGGTCAATCTTGATAGAGCAGAGAGGGTCGTAATGGCCCAATAAGCTCAAGAGCCCAACAGTGGCAGTTTGGTGGTGCTGGGGCTTGAACCCACCTGACCTTCCAATCAGTAACCCAAAGCCTTGAGCCACCACTGGGTCATTAATTACAACTGATCCAAATCAGTTTGAGAGCTTCTTGTATGAAAGTGGAATAAAGATAATTATCAGTTGTTGGATTCAGTCCTCTACTTTATTTAGCATTTCTGCATACACCATCCAGCTAGCAAAGTAAAGTTTGGCCAACACTGGGCCAACACCAGCCATCCCAATTACTCAAGCGTAGGTGTTAATGTTGGCCAAGAATAATTTGGATCAGCAACAGGATTTGATCCACCTCTAAATTCACCTTGCTAACGCTGGCCCAATGTTGGCACAATATCGTATTATTAGTGACAGCACAACTATTCGTAATAGATGCTGGACCAGCATCAGTTCACATTTATAAATGCAAAATAGATACAAAATAACTGGGAAAAATAGATCTGCAGCAGTGTGTTTGCATACAACTGAGTCAGGTTTCTTACCAAACCGCTCTGTATTCACTTTATATTCCACTAATAAACCCTCAGAAGATGGTGTGCAAAAAAAAAGGGATTTTAGCTTAACTTAGAATCACTTTACTAATTACTAACAAATATTTAATTTTGATTTTTTTATACACAATGCATGATTTGGAATGTAAAAATACCTTCAGATATCAGTGTCCTGTCATTGTTAAGGAAATTGTTATTAATACCTCATTTGACCTTGTGGTTTTCGGTGTATTAGAGAAAAACTTCTGAATCTTATTTGATGAATATAATTTGACACGCTTGTTTATTTTTCATTATATAAGTGCCTTAGACTTCTTGGTTGCTTAGTAACACTGTTAATGACTTCCTGACCGTGTGTGATTTTGTTTAGGGGAAGTCGAGAAGCCTTGTATACTCATTCTTGTGGATGACACGGAGCACGAAGAGGTCGAGGAGCTCAGGCTGGTCCTGGGGAGCCCCAAAAGCGGGTCTCCATTCGGGGCATCTGTAGGAGTTCAAAATGAGACACTGGTCAAGATTAAGGACGATGCTGACAGTAAGCCAAGATCTCCTAAAAGCATATTGTCTATAGTATAGCGAAATACTCTGTGGCCAATGATCAAAGTTCTCACCTTAACTGCTTTTCGGTATTCGGTAAATGTTTTTGTTACAAGGCGTGTCTGTAAGGCTGCGTCCTTCTTAAGAAACCAGACATCGTATGTTTTGCCTGTTTTATATCTCAGCCGTAATTCTCTTTGCCTGTTGTTGAGTAATTAGTAACTCACTTTTCAGTCTATATTATCCAGTACATTATTTAATGTTTGTTAAATGTTTGTTCATCCACACTGGGCGAATTAGTTTCTCTCCATCGCGCATGGTTCATTTTAAAATTCACTCACGGCTTTGCTTTCCAACACTGTATCCCTGTTTCCCTCTCCAGACTTGTATGTGAGCTAATTTGAAACAATAATCTACATTTATAGGTTTCAGCAAATAAGAGGAATGGGGTACTTTGTTTTGTCTAATGCTTTCCTGAATGTGAAGGCTTCAGAATCGACCCTGTTCTCAAATTAAATTGCACTGAGAAACTAATCAAGATCACACTTTTATTCCAGATTTTTTTTAAGTATTGAGCAGAAGCTTGCTAGTTCAAATCCCATTGAGCATCCGAGATTGGTGTCTACTGAAGGGTCGTCAGCGTTATGTGTCTAGATTCTGTCATTTCTGTCGTTACGCCTTTAGGCAAGACACTTTAACCGCTTTGCTCCTTGTGGGTTGTTGTGAACTGTTAAAAGTGTGGATGCTGGTAATCAGCAAAGTTTCATTACTAAATAGATCAATAAAATAAATAAATTTAGTCTGCGGTAATTAGTATGCTAATGATTTTGTGCGTCTGCTTGCACTTCCCTGAAAAGTCCAATTAATTTGAGACTTCTTAATGACGGCTTGAGCTCTATTATAGCACGATTCCAGTCCTAGTAGAGCCATGCAGTATGGATTTTATCTTAACTACACAGTACCGGAGAGCAGCTTCCTGTCTCAGGGGGAAAAAAAAAAAAACAGGAAATAAAAACTGTGTCTTAAAAATCTCTTTCAAGCAGCGATGAATTCATAACAAATTATTCTGATAGTCCATCATCCCTATGTAGCGTTCTGCCACCGCTGATCCCTGTCACTTCCCATACTCGATACATCAAGTCGAGTGAAGCAATCGAACGCTGACAGTTTTAATTTTGAAGAACAGCTCTGTGAACCTTCGCAGACACTCTCTCACCTCGGGTACCTTTTCAGAAAGTTTACACCTTCCGACACAAGTGAAAAGCACTAGCAGTTCTGAACTCTATTGTTTGCTGATGATATTAAAGAGATGGTGGAAGCTGAGCACAGCACAAGCCTGTGGCTGAATGTGAGCTCTGGTTTAACCGAATGTGAGCTCCTTCAAATCCCAATGTCGGATTTATCCGCAGTCTGTTACTATTATCTTTAAAGGTCCTGGTGGTATATATTATGGATTATACCATAGTGCTTTTGAGTTCTCGATTCTGCCCCAAAAAAAATATTAATGTATTTTTCTCTATTTCTAAATAGAAGAGCTAATTCACCAGGACTTGTATGGTATATACTCTATATAATATACAACTAATAATACACAAATTATATATTAAAAGCTTGTTATATAACTAATAACCTTAAATTGTTGATTTAGAGAAGCATTGTTTTAAAGAGATGTTTATGTACCATTTATGAAAGGAGTCTCCAATTTGATCTCTTAGAAACAATCAATATTTAAACCAAAGCCTTCTGCCTCGCAAATCCATATATAAAATATTCAACAAAAGAGATATAAGCACATAGAGACTACACAAAGAATGAAAAGAACGTTTAAGCTGGATTTGGCCCCAAGGATTTTTCAGGCGATGTTACATAACTGAGACACTCGATAAGACTGAGAGTAGTTCACCAAATCAGGGAGTGTTAAGTGTTGATAAATATTTGACATTTTGTGTATTTAATATATATATATAACTTATTTTCTACCACAGAGGCCATCATCAGGTTCGGCGTTACCAAGTTCAGCGTGACTGAACCCAGCGAGACCGGGCAAGTGACTGTGGTGAAGGTGCCAGTGCTACGAGTGGGAGACGCCTCCAAAGTGTCAGTGGTACGAGTGCACACTAAAGATGGCTCGGCGACATCCGGAGAGGATTATCACCCCGTATCACAGGGTGAGTGATGTCTCTCTCTCACACACACACACACACACACGAGTCTCAATTGGAACAGTGTGAGAAATGAATTTTTAATACAATTCGAACCTTAAGCTGGAGAAAGAGACGCTATAGGAAAAAGACTGTGTAAATATTGTTTATTTTTTAATAAGTAATGTAAAGTTTATGGTTTTTGACACGTGTGGATATAAAATAGGGGTCGTCAACTGGTGAACTGCATTCGATCCTGTGTACTCAGAAAAATATTGTAGAACTGGGGGCTCCCAAGTGGCACAAAATAAAAAAAGCGTTCCGTCCTGGAAGCAGAATTGGCTGTGAGAGCGGGTGGAGTGGAATAGTCTCTCTCTCCTGTCAATCACAGCAATTCTAGCCAATCAGGGATGTCTGTGAGATCATGCATGCAAAAAAAGGCAGAAGCACTTTCCACCAAGTGTGTTAAACCCGCCCTGAGATGTTACAGAAGCAAGCTGCATGCTGGCTGCATGTGGAAGCATGTGACTGCCTTCACACTCCGTGCCTGGTGGCTGTCCTGTGCTCGGGAGAGGGTGGGAACTGGACAGGGATAAATTAGAGAGAAAATCCAGGGAACCAAGGGTGTGGCCCAGAGAATCCACGGTACCCCTGTGTGCCACAGAGTTTTGTACTTGGTATCGTTTCACCTACATACATCAGATTTGGCATGTGGGTCTGCTAGAGGGATCATCAGATTCATGTCAGATTGTTTATGTTTGATTACATATGATGTCAAGATACTGATTCTAAATTGTAAAGTGATTGTTGATATCTTACGAGATGTTAAAATGGTAAAATAATGCACAGCAGGTTATTGGTCATGATGGTTTTGAGGTTCAACTAACAGCAGACTTTTTCACTGATGTCAGCTGTGATGTTCCTTAGATAGTTTATCAGATAACTGATTTTATATTGTGTTGATTTTTGAGATGTTGATGTGTTTAGAGCATGTTGGCCGTGTTGTTAATTTACTGTTTCAGGGAAGCATATTGCATGATTAATTTGCTGATTTCACTTCGAGGGCCACTCTCTTGCTGTCTCCCCCCCCCCCCTTCGCCTATTTTTCTTCACTGGTCTGATTAGTGCTGTGATGTCATGACTTGTTTAAGAAAAAAAATCAATGACAAATACATGTTTAAAGAAAAATACACCCCAAAATTGTATATTTTAAGTTTAAAAAAAAAAAAATTAGAATAAATGTGTGTATTGGGAGATAACAAAGTGGGAGCAGTTTAAAAAAAAAAAAAAAAACAGGTGGTTTGAGGAACAAAGAACGGCCACACTCATTAAAATGTGAATGTTAAGGTTGTTCAAATGGCTCTGTGCAACGCATTCGAATGTGAGCAGGATTAAATGGGATTAAAATGCATTCATGCGCACACCCCTGAGAGTGGCACTAGTCAAAAGTCATGGAGGCCTAGTGCAAAACAAAATATACATACTGTATTAGACGAAGTAAACTGGTCCTGAATGATTAAAGGGCACATATTGCAAAAACACACATTTCAGTTGGTGTGTACATTTGTTTGTGTATTCAGAGAGCTGTCCAACCCAAAAACAACCAGGCAGTTTTATGTGGGCTGCCTAGATAATAAAAAACCAAAGGATTCAACATGCTGTTCAGATTTTGCGTCCTTTGTGACAGCCAATGTGGCCCTTATTAGATTAATACCACCCTCAATCTGAATACATCCACCTACTAAACAAGTCTCTCCACCCACAGTTTGAGAATCACATCTGAGAAAAGCGTGCATTTTGTTGGTGTTGGTGGTGGTGGTGGTGGTGGTGGTGGTGGTGGTGGTGGTGGTGTTGGTGGTGGTGGTGGTGTTGGTGTTGTTGTTGGTGTTGGTGGTGGTGGTGTTGTTGGTGGTGTTGGTGGTGGTGTTGGTGGTGGTGTTGGTGGTGGTGGTGGTGTTGGTGGTGGTGTTGGTGTTGGTGGTAGTGGTGGTGGTGTTGGTGGTGGTGTTGTTGGTGGTGGTGTTGGTGGTGGTGGTGGTGTTTTTGGTGTTGGTGGTGGTGTTGTTGGTGGTGGTGGTGTTGGTGGTGGTGGTGGTGGTGTTGGTGGTGGTGGTGGTGGTTCATTTGTGATGATGAATTCACAGCTGCTCTAGAATTAAATCCAAGTTCAGGACAGGGTCCAAGGTCACAGGACAGCTGAGTGGATAATAAGCTTTATCTTTATTTTTAATGATAACATTCCATCTGCAGTCAGTAAAAACCTGTAAAACTCTGTGTATTGGCTGGCTTTTACAACCTGGCAAGCTGTGGGTAAACACGTTTGTGAACCCTGCACAAATCAGTATATATTATATTGATTTTGTTGTTGTTTTTTTCGAGGTCATTAAAAGATGTTGACTTAATATTGCACTTCTAGCTACCGGTTTACATTATAATTTTTTTTTGTCTGGTTTTGTCACAGTACCCCAAATTGTTTTTTTTTTCATAATTAACTGAATGAATCCATTTTGATGTTGCACTGTTGCCCAAGTTAATGTCTGAATAATATTTTTATATACTGTATACTTTTATTTATACTATGACAGATTGTGTTAAAAATATGGTCCATTTCTACTTATGTTTTTAATGTAATTTTTGTTTTTATTTTAATTAAAGAGTAGAAGGAGGGTCTACTGAAAAATAATAATGATAATGGCCTTTTTTGGTAAAATTATTATTATTATTATTATTATTATGGATGTTAATTAGTTCCCTTTCATTGGTACGAATTGGACTTTGAACACTGAAGACTAATAATAACTATTGCTTATAATATTCATTTATTTTGAATGTAAGTAATTCACTTCATGTCTCAAGCCTCAACATACTAGCACTGATTTTAGTCTAACTATCAAGTTCAAAGTAATTGGAGACAGACGCGCTTGAATTTAAAAGCAACTCATTAAATTTTTTTGAGAAATGGAAATATTACAGAACCTTCCATCCAGGGAAAAAATTGTCCAAAATGGTGGATGTTTCAGATATCACAGCTGACCTTACTCCCATTGAACAACACTACATTACATAATATGCCTGTGGACCCCCCCTATGGCAGAAGGGGGAAGAAGTGATCAGTGACTGTTTATCAGAACCGAGCGTTTGGAAAGAGCTGTTTTAAACAGGATGAAAAGACACCTGTTGTATTTGATCCATTTCATTAAGACTCCAGGGAACTGAATCAGTATAGTTCTCTCTAATATGTCTCTTTTAAGGATTAATAGTTATCATCATTCAGTCTGTCATGTCCAGACCTTTGTTACGATTGCATGTAACCTGGCCTTCAGAATTACACTGCATTATTGTAAGAGATAAAGATCTCTATAATCTATAATACGTTTAAACCCATGCATGTGAAATACAAGATAGAGGGAAATCCTGATTCACAATACCAGGAGTGAAGTCTACAAAGTCTACAAGTGTCATTTGTCCTGGAAGGAATCCGAGTGTTGCAACAAACTAACAGCAGCATGACTAAACACCCAACCTCCCCGTTACCCATTTTGTAGATTTGTCGAACTCTTGTCAGGTTTGCATAATTCAATGTAACTTTGAATTATTTAAAAGTCAGTGTTGACAGCACTGCGTAGCTGTAATGGATTACACAGCATAAGTACATAAAATACCAGCAGATCAGCAGTACAAGAGTTCACGTTATGGTGCGTAATTTGCATGACTGATTTCCAATCCGCACTTCTCATTTTCCCCCAGACATCCAATTCAAGGAAGGAGAAACGGAGCACACTGTGGAAGTCGAGATCCTGTACGACGGCGTGCGTGAAATGAGGGAAGCGTTCACGCTCCATCTGAAACCAGACGAGAACATGGTGGCTGAGATTCAGGTGCTCAGTGAACACACAGTCTGCACATCATTTACATTAGGAAGTGGTATTTAAAGATTGAAAGATTCCCAGCCCGTGTAATAACTCGATTTTTCTTTTTCTGGTTTCTCAAAAATGGATAGGATGCAGTGCATATTTTAAATAGGTTGTTATTATGGTTAATGTTGTAGAATGTCTGTAAAATATTATATGGATAAATTAAATAAAAATAAATATCTATATCAAAAATCAATAAAAGTTATATATTATATAAAAGATAAAATATTGCAAAAAGTATTATTAGCAAACTAGCAATGTTAACTTTTTCATATTATCTCAGTGTTTATCAGTTTTATAGTTGAATGATCAATGCTCTTGTAAAATATTATTTTAAAGTATTTGTATATAAAAATATTGCAAAACGTATTATATTGTGTATATATAATGGTATACGGTGTGTATGTGTGTATATATATATCCCTATATATATGCATGTTCAATTCTGGGGAGTATTTGCAAAATAATATATTAAATAATATTATGTAAAACACGTACAATATATAAATTATTGCAAAAATCACTTTTTCAAGTTATAGTTCCACGTTCAGTGCTGTTGAATGACTGCAAAATATTATATAAAAATATTATTTCAGAATATTTTTAATTAACTTTAATGAAGCAAAGTTATTAAAAGCAAGCTGCCAATGCTAACAGTTTTTTATTAATTAAATAGCATCTGATAATTTTTATCAATTCATAGTTGCATGTTCAGTGCTGTTGAAAGTCTGCAAAATATTATTTAAAAATATTTTTAATAAACTTGCAAGGTTATTATTAGCAAGCTGTCAATGCTAACATTTTTTAACAATTAAAGAAAGATAACCTTATAGTTGCATGGTGATAGTTTTTATTCATTTATAGTTTCATATTCAGTTCTGTGGAGCGGTCACTAATTATTATATGAAATAATATTCTATACCAAATATATTTACAAATATTACAACATTATTATTAGCAAGTTGCCAATGCTAAGACTTTTGCTAATAGTTTTTTTATTTGTAAAACGACATACGTTAGTTTTTTTCAGTTTATAGTTGCATGTCCAGTGCTGTGTAGTGACTGCAAATTATTGGTTTCTGAGAAACCACGGAGCCCTCTGTCCTTTCCCATGTTGTACAGAGTACAGCTTTATCATTGACTGTTACAAAGCACCTCTTCTGTAAATGCTAAATAAATGCCATCCTATAAAAAAAAAAATCCACAATTACACACTTTTAAAATCAATGTATATCGGCTGTCTGACATAGTTGCTATAGAAACTATATATTAATAATGAGTAAACTGTGGTTTGAACTACTGACAGGGCTTCATTTACAGAAATAAATCGGTCTATTTAAGTCAGGAGCTGTAATAGTCTTCATTGTCCTTATCCAGATGACCAAAGCGATCATCTACATTGAGGAGGGAAACAGCATGGCAGATGTGACGTTCCCCTCAGTGCCGGTGGTCATATCACTCCTGCATTACGATAATACAGCCGGTGCCCCAGAGAGCCGACCACCCGCTGGCTACCCAGTCATCTGCGTTACGGTCTGTATTGAATTCTATACCGCATAATCTGTATTGAATTCTTCCCGCTGTCATCGGTGTCACATGGTGTATTGAATACTGTAACGAGTATCAGTCACAGAACCTCACTGTATCTGTCTCAGTGCCACAGTCAACTTTGTCTAGGGTATCAGTCTTAATACCATGTCATTTTGTCACATTTATACCTGGTCACTACCCTGATATTTGTCATAGTGTGTCACTTTTACTACCCCGGCAAATACCCAATCTTTGTATCATTCCCACTATACCGTCATCAGTATCACAGCACATCACTCTCACTCTGATGTCATCTGCGTCACTGTGCGTCACTCTGACTACCCTGTTGTTGGTGTCTGTGTGTGTCTCATTTATTAGCCTGTCATAGTTGTCACTGTGCATTAGTCAATACCTAGTCATTAACGTTACTGTATGCCACTCCAACTACCCTGTCATTGTTGTTACTGAGCATTAGTCTCACCACCCTGTCATCAACGCTACAGTATGTCACTATTACTACCCTGTCATCTGCGCCACTGGGCATCAGTCTCATTGCCTTGTCTTTGGCGTCACTGCATGTCATTCACTACCCTGTCATCGGCATCTCTGTATGTTTCTCTCACCACCCTGTCATCCACGTCACTGTACGTCACTAACACTGCCCTGTCATCCGCGTCACTGTACGTTACTAACACTGACCTGTCATCCGCGTCACTGTACATTACTAACACTGACCTCTCATCAGCATCACACTACGTCACTCACACGGACCTGTCATCCACGTCACTGTACGTAACTAACACGGACCTGTCATCCACGTCACTGTACGTCACTAACACTGACCTGTCATCCGCGTCACTGTACGTTACTAACACTGACCTGTCATCAGCATCACACTACGTCACTCACACGGACCTGTCAT
>JAOVVF010000048.1:25178705-25202522 GCA_028565595.1 Duopalatinus emarginatus
TATATGTATGTATATAAAACTGCTACCATTTCTCTGTAACATTTCCCAAGTTCATTTGTCCTCATATGCCGTTTCACAAGGCTAATCCATTGCTAACCTTAATCTTTGCTTGTGAAAGATTCTGTGCACAATGTAAGTAGTGATTCTCTTCTGAAAATCCTTCTCAGTCTATGATTAGGTCTAATCTGTGTTCGGGAATCCAGCCCAAGGAGAACCTCACATGGGAAAAATCGTCCCTCGTTACGGAGATATGACCATCAGTGTGGCTCTCAGAAACGATCCCGTGTTTCAGCTCTCTTTAATCCTGACAAACAAATGGGTTTCGACAGTCATGCTGAACTGAATTGTTGGCATAGCCGAATTTGCTTTTAGTTGATTGAGTGGAAGCTGATTGTTCCGTCTTGTGCCAGGTTTGTGCCAGCCTCGTGTGATGGGCGCCGTGGGAGCTGAGCCTTTCTCTGCCAAGCTGCGCTACACCGGGCCAGACGACCCGCATCACCCCAACCTTATCAAGCTTACCGTCACTATGCCTCACATCGATGGTAAACAACCTTTTTACCATATAAAGCAGATTCGGGTGCGGTTGTTTCTAATACATCACTCACTGACATATATCATCGTTTCTATAGTAACAACTTGTTCAAAATAATCTGATGAAATAAAAAAAAAAAAAAAATTTTTGAAATGAGTCTCCAGTGTCAGCACTGTCAGAGTAAAGCCTTTGACTTCTGTGGGGCAGCCTTGGGCTTGTGTTCAAGGAACAAGTCCTGTGTCCCCGGTTCAATTTCAATACCGATATGACATGACCAAAGTGCCCTTGAACAAGGACCATCTAACCCCAACCATAGATAGGACCTGGCCATTGCACTGGGAAAGTGTGTTCACTGGCTTCTAGTGTGTGTTTCACTGGACGGATCAATTACATACGGAGGTCAGATTCCTCTGTGTGTACAAGCACAGTGGTCAATAAATGGTTCTTTCTGAAGACATGGCAAGACTGAGGGGTTTCGGACACCTTGGCAACATTAAAAGCTATTGTAATTTTTTTGTCTTTTAGACTGTGAGGCATGTGAGGGAATGTTAGCTGTTGTAACACTGTTGGACGTCTGACCCTGTGGAATAATTGGCAATGAAAAAGCAGACGAAGCAGTCAAGCGAACAGAATCCCACCCACAGATACCAAATCTTTAATATCGTCCTATATTTAAAGTGAAAGTGAAACTATTTGTCTACTGTGCTTGTACACAGAGGAACGTGACCTCATCATTTAACCAATCCATGCAGTGAAACACACACACACACACATCAGTGAACACTAGGGGGCAGTAAAGACACTTGCCCAATGCGGGGGGCAGCCCCAAAGCACGGTGCCTGAGGAGCAGTTGGGGGAGTTAGGTGCCTTCCTCAAGGGCACCTCAGTCGTGTCTTGCTCTGTGTGGAGATCGAACCCGGGACCTTCCGGTCAACTAGACCGGTTCCCTAACCACTAGGTCAAGGCTGACCTAAGAAGATGGCTAAGTGAGACACACAAGTAAATAACAAATTACATGAGATCTGCCGCAAAAATAACACACTCCCATTTTATAAAGACAAGACGACATAAAAGTGAAAGGACACATTTCAAAACAAGGATAGAGTACAAAATTCCATGAGGAAAAAGACCATACCCTTATCCATAACCATATCCTGTCATGGATGTAACCAACAGGAGCAAAACGTGCCGTGAATTCCTAGATAGACTGACTGACGGACAGACGGACGGACGGACGGATGAATGGATGGATAGAGAGTGAGATATTAAAAAGATAGACATGTGTTAGCTCTTATAATATGATACGACTTGTGTTTGGCAGCTCAGAGGTGGACGTTGGACGTCTGATCAGAATGTCGAGATAATTCCACCACTGCTAATTTTCCACTGCTGAGCTCTTGAACAAAGCCCTTAACCCTCAACTGCTCAGTTGTATAAATGAGATAAATGTAAGTCACTCTGAATAAGGACGTCTGCCAAATGCCATAAATGTAAACCGAGGGCTACAATCTTCCAGGATGTAATTATTGATTGAGACTGCAAAGCACTTTATGTAAGTCCATCTGGATAAAAGCGTCGTCCCAATGCTATAAATGTAAATACTGCAGATGTTGCAAACCGTCTACTATACAAAACATAACTGTAATTGGATAAAACGTATGACACGGCACTCTGTAATTAATAAAATAAATGTAATGTCGTTTCCTCCAAGAGGAATAAAACACTCTGGTATAGTAAAATTATACAGTAGTGTTGTTTTTTTGTTGTTTTTTTTTCAGTTGGTGGATCTTCTCATGTTTGTGCACAAGCTGTGTATTAACTACACATTTATTGTTGATTGATAAATTATAATGGAACTGAATGTACAGCGAGGTAAAGACTGGTATATCATCTTTACAATGTCATATACAATAAAAGGCAACTGATGCATTTTCTAGGAGAAGTGAGTCAAGGTGACTTGGTACGATTTTGAAATAATCCTTTAATCTTAAAGACATTTACACATTCATCTCAGGGCCTTAATTGGATTATCAGCGAAGCATAAAATGTTCAGCTTTTACTTAATGAGTATGACTTTGCATCATTAGCAACAGTGATGTGTATTAATGTTTCAGTTTTTTTTTTTTTTTTCTCGTGTTTTGCAGGTATGCTCCCTGTGGTCTCCACTCGTCCTCTCTCCAACTTTGAGCTGACCCTCAGTCCGGATGGAACGAGGGTGGGAAACCATCGCTGCTCCAACCTGCTGGACTACAACGAGGTCCGGACTCGCCACGGTTTCATCACCGCCGCCACACGTAAACCGGAGGCCATCGGTGGCACGGCACCGTACCAGTACAACGCCACCTTAAGGGGGGAGAGCACACTCCGCTTCTACCGCAACCTGCACCTGGAGGCCTGTCTGTGGGAGTTTGTCAGTTATTACGACATGTCCGAGTTACTGAGTGACTGCGGAGGGTCCATTGGGACAGACGGGCAGGTGGGTGCTGGAATTGATGTCCTTTTTACAATGTTTTAGACGTGTACAATAACACAACTTCACTAATTCGATAGGAAGACTGCAGGAAATATTGTATAGTAATTTATGTCGTATGTAAAGGGCGTGTGTGAAGGGTAGAGTTCTGTGTTTGGGGGCAGTATGTGAGTATTGTTATTGCAATTCATTTCAGTTCGTTTCATAGATAACAGAGGACACAAAAATACTGTTACTTTAATAAATAAATAAAAATTAAATAAACCCTTACTTTAATAGACTGTTTGTTAAAGTTTGTTTAAATCAAAGAAACAAAATGATTTTTTTTTGCAAAACAAAAAAACAAATAATAATAAAAATAGGTGGTGTAAATTTTGTAAACCTTAATTAACTAGTTAGGTAATTCATTAATTAATTAACTTTTTTTATTAGCATTTTTTAATGATTTTCTTTTAGCGTTTATATAATGAATCTTGAAAATGAAAGCAACTTTTTAACAATATCTGTTAGATACACCTGCGTATCAAATATTTAATAATAATAAAACCCTATAACGTTTATTGGGAATTTAAGAGACTGGTCTTTTACAGAATGTCCATTGTGGTGATGTGCCACCTGCTGCCCTCCAATAAGGTGGTGTAATTATAAGAAATTCATTCATTCATCTTCCCTAAGCACTTAATCCAAGTACTGGATCCTGGCTCCACCAGTGTGAGGTGCAAATCCGCCCTGGATAGTTCCGCTAATCTATCACAGGGCCCCACGCACGGACCTTCACACACTTGTTCACACATATTGGCAATCTATCATGTTTTGGGGGAAGGGGGGGGGGACCTATGTGAACCAGGAACCCTGTGAGGTGGCAGTGTTTACCTGCTGCACCACTGTGCCACCCAATGAGAAAGCAATTGTTGTAAAAATGGCAAACTGCTCGATTTTTTTACTGGCAGTGACTTCCCAAGCACCCCCTCCCCCTCCCCCCGTTTGCCTTTCTCCGGCTGCGAGTGGGAACTCACCCTTTCTCATAAATGGGCTTTGGGGATGTTTTTTTTTTCCTTTTTTTCTGCACTTCTTTGTTTTATAGCTGCATGGTGGCCCCTTAAACAGCTCTCTGCACTGGAGACACGCATGCCTCCGCTGGCCTGTCCTTTGGGCTCACCATGGAAACGGCTCCTAATGCTTCTTTCCGTAGTTAATTAATGGAGACGAGTGTCATAAAGGGATGGTTGAGTGCAAAGGCCAGGTTGTGTTAGCACAGACCTCATGGCACCGCTGTTTCTGCTAGCATGCCTCCATCTGCTTAAGAAATGCCACAGGCTATAATATGGGAATGAATGAATGTGGAGCTGCTCTGGGATCATTTGGTAATTATCATCACAATATGGGCATTTGCTGTCCTGAGATTTCAGGGTATATATATATAAATATATACAAAATGTTCTTTTCCAAAAGCTCTCAAATCTCTGAATAATAAAGTACAGATTAATGATGATTGCGGTTTTAATTAATCACATTTTTTATCATTATAGATTCACCAGTTATTCACTAAATTAAAAATTAAGTCATATAATCACATAATAAAGCAAAATGGTCTCCTTATACCTCGGTCCACATTGTATACAGACAACACCTGACGTTTTATCAAATTTATAAGCTTGATTCATTCATAATGAATATTATTTCCAAGACAATTTGACCTCCATGTTAATATATTTTTTTAACACCTGGTTAATTAAATTTGGCTAAATTACATCTGTCTGAAGGTTCTTTACTTTACTTAAGTCTATGATTTGTGCTAATACAGAATGAAGGTTGGACTAAATGGCCATCTAGTGGTGGAGAATGTGCATTACATATGTACACATGACTCTGTGCAGTCTACATTACAGAATAAATAAGCATGTGTTTTATACTCGGATCAGCAGTCACGTTTAAAACTGCCTGCCTGAACGCCAGCTCTGACTCCACGACACCTCTGAGAGTGGTGTACCAAGTGGCACCAGGATATAAGGAGCAGATCCTTCTGTGGATCATGTGTGGGATCTGACGAGACTGGCTAGACTTCACCACCCCACTGCACGTGAGTCAGCCTGAGGCAGTCATGACCCGGTTTCCGGTTCACCGGTTGTCTTTCCTTGGACCACTTCTGGTAGGTATTAACTCGTGCATACTGGGACATGCAAGACCTGCAGTTTTGGACGACCGAGTCATCTTGATATCACAGCTTGGTCCTGTTCAAAACTGCTCAAATTCTCAGGCTTGGCAATAAGACAATCAGTGTTATTGACTTCACATGTTAACGGTTTTGTGATTTTAATATTATGCCTCATCAGTGTATATATATAAAACGCCTCTCTTTGTCGTAGGTGTTGAACCTGGTGCAGTCATACGTGACGTTGCGTGTGCCGCTCCACGTGTCCTACGTGTTCCACTCTCCGGTAGGTGCTGGAGGATGGCAGCACTTTGACCTGCAGTCCGAGCTCAGACTTACCTTCGTCTATGACACGGCCATCCTGTGGAGAGACGGAGTCGGGAGCCCACCGGAGGCCGAGCTACAAGGTTGAGAGAAGCAGCTATTTGTGGATAAAAATATCACAGCTAAACTAATGCATAGGTTTAATAGGACATATATGTAATTTTAAATAATCCATATTGAACCATATTGAAAAGAAATGAAAATAATACACAATTAAAAAAAAATAATAATAAAAAATTATACAAAAACACATGTATGTTGATTTTTGGCGGTGGTGTTTTTCAGGAGCTCTCTATCCCACCAGCATGCGTATTAATGAACAAGGTCGCTTGGTGGTTAACTTCCGCACAGAAGCTCGCTTCAGGGGTCTGTTTGTGACTTCCCACCCCGGTGAGTAGAACATCTGGGAAATCAGACTACGTTTAATAAGTTTCATCTAATGTCTTTCATTACGTATGCATTGCATTCTGGGTAAACGCTTTAAACATTCAACCCTGAATTCTGGCCAACAAAACTCTTCTGGCTTTGACCAGAATCATCACATCTGAGTGACTTTGACGATGACCAAATTATATTGGTTAGACGACTGAATCTAAAAAAAAAAATCTCCGTATCACCAGCTGCCGTTGAGTTTATCCAGTATGCTCTTGTTAATACCTGCTAAAAGTCCTACAAGGAAGGACAACCGGTGAACCTTCGCCAGGGTCATGGAGTGCATAACGCTCACTGATGTGCCTGTTGAGTGTGTCTGGTCCGATCCCACAGAAGATCTACATTAGATCTGTTGCTGATGTTTTTCAGATGTCTCGTCGAGTCTGTGTCTCGACAGGCTGGAACTGTTTTGGCAGCTGGTTAGACAGGTGGCTTTATTGTTATGGCTGATCGTCGTGTATACCGAGTCATTTATCCAGAACTGTTATACTAAGAAACGTGCATAAACATGCAAACTGGTTCAGTCTGCGTTGCTCTTACTTTACTCTTTGCTTACTGCGTTCTTTCTTACTGTTCTTACCTACCCGAGTTTTGAGACGGATCACATTATTACTCTAAGACCTAGTGAACCTGCGTCTGTGTGTAATTATTGACTTAGAATTAGAATTAGAGACTTTGAAGCACTTTGAAGGGGGCGGGGGGGGGGGGGCATTTAAGGAGTCTATAGTGCTGCAGGTCATTTACACGGGGTTTAATATCAGCACCAGAGAAGAATCCGGACTGAGCTCGAATCTATTAAATCATGTTGATGCATTCACGTGCACTTCTCTCCTCCAGCCTCGTCTCTGACCTCCATGATTATGTGCACGGATCACCCCGGGTTGACCTTTAACCTTAGCCTGGTGAGGAGCGAGCCCACCTACAACCAGCCCATGCAGCAGTGGACGTTTGTCTCCGACTTTGCAGTCAGTATTTACCCTCCTCTTTCTCTCCCAAAGGTTTACAGCAGTAATCAGTTGAACTTATAATTAAAATAAGCTGTTTACAGTTTATTTATTTTCCTCTACATTTCATAAATACGCAATCGGAACAATTTCTAGTTAATTAGTTATACAGAATTGACAGCAATGTGCTGTTTGTATTCCCCAAATTACATTTCATCATTAATTTTTTTTTTTTTATCATTTACTAACAGTTTAAGCAACAGGACGCCTTTTTTTAAAAAAAGCAGCAACTTATTAATAATGAACTGCTGAACTAATCACTGCTAAAGTTATCATTTAAAGTTATAATTAAAGTGGTATTCTGGGCTTGGTGGTGGGGAGGGGGGGTCTCGGTGGAGAATCTTTTGGGAAATGAGGACTTTGTAGCTGGATTTAAGTTTATACAAATAAATTAGCATGCAACCATGTTGTTATTTAATGATAACGACTTATAGACTAATCTAATGGTCATTCTCTGGTTGTAAGTTATGTATTCTTGAATAATAAGCAGACAGAGTCATATTCCGAGTTGTCGACAGTTTGGGTTTTAAAGTTAGGTCAGTGTTTGTGTGTAATTAGAGTCGGGTTATGTAACTTCTGGTCTTCTAGTTCAGGTCTTTAAAATGACCTGCATGTAGTTTATGTCTCTGACGTTGTCAGGGTTTATTTAAAATCTTTTTATTTGTACTATAGTTATTTAATGTATCCGGTTTTCCTTTTACCCTCAGTTTCTGATATCTTCATTCTCAGTGCACTTTCAAATTCTACATTTGGCCAATAAAGTGATTTGGATCTTTTCCAGTAGCATCTGAGACCATCTGAGATAAAAATCTATAAAGCAAATTATGTTGTTTTTTTTTTTTGCAGACTTTAATATGAGCCCAAAATATTGCTACATTGCTACATTAGTCCTCATTGTACTGATCACATTCATCACCGCAAATCTGCTTTAATTTAACAATGTGGCTTTCAACCCTGTTATTTTAAAGCTTGTCAAATAGCACCTGATTCAGAACACACTTAAAATGTAACAATTACAACTGAATGAAATCAAATTAATTTTCATAAATTGACTTATGACTGATTTGTTGAAATAACAAACCATCTGTATTTGTACCTTACTATAAAGAAAAGATCCTATAATTTAACAGAGATTTTTTTAGTTTGTGGCCATTTAAAGGTCAAATATACAATATTCTTTTATAATATTTTTAACTTTTATGTGTAATACCACAAATTAATGAGTTAGTAGAAGCACATGACAGACGTCAACCTCCTTGCTTGATGGTTGCTTATGATAGGTGAGAGACAATTGTTGGGTCAGAACTGGATCGGTCTAAATTAGGGAGAAATATAATCAATCAATGAGTTTTATTTTATTTTATTTTTATTAGGTAATAGTTTCAGCTATTATTATATTTAAACCATTCAGAAATCTGCCTTCAGGTTAAATCGAGTTGAATTTAAATAAAACTGAAGGGCACTGAAGGTTTGTGCACATGGATAGAAATTTGGCAGTAATCATAAAGAGTAAAATAAAAATTAATCAAACTGTATTTAGCTGCACTTGTTTAACATTTTTTATTTTTAAGACCTTTACAGAAATCTTACCTTATGCACCATTAAATTGTGCCTAAACCTTAGTAATGTGTACGTAGAATAAAGATGATTTAATAATGCTTTTAATTCATCCTCATGAGTAAGATAATGAACATGATTAATTAATGCTGATTTGTCATTTGATGTTGTTTATATAGTTCAGTAGTTGTGTCAAGGCGCGATTTACAATAAGATCTTCAATCTGTTAAATGACGTCTGATTATACTATTCTTCTACAGGTGAGGGATTATTCCGGGACCTACACAGTGAAGCTGTTGCCCTGTACTGCTCCTCCGAGTCTGGAGTACACACTGCCTCCTGTGTGCAATCCCCGAGAGCCGGTCACATTTGATCTCGACATCCGCTTTCAGCAGGTCTTTAAACTCACTATACTGACATGATCAGTGCTGACACAGTCACTGACACAGTCACTGACACAGTCACTGACACAGTCACTGACACAGTCACTGACACACCTCACCGACTTCACTAGTTATAGACTGTTACAGTTTAGGAATTATAGCTAATGTAATAATAAAGTATTCACAACAGGTTGTCCTAGTAGTAGGTGGTTTTATATATGTATATACATATTGATACTACTAGGATAAACTGTTGTGAATCCTTTATTATTACAGTGGACTTTATTAATGCCCGAGTGGACAATCATACAGTAGGACCCGGAGTATTGATTTGTTTGAATTGTAAATCAAGTGTACAACAAATTCTGCACAACAGTGTGTGACTGTAGTTATTAGTCATGCATTTAGTACAGAAAATTACACTGAACCATTGGGTTTATCAGGTAATTCATAATTCCAGTTATTGTTTCTAAAATAATAATTATATTAAATATATACACAACTTGTGTTTTGTTGTCTTAGCTGCTAGCACTAACGTTACAGAATGCTAGCACCAATTTTACAGAATGTGTTGTCTACATACAAAGTAAAAAAAATTAAATCATTAATAAAACAATTCAAAAATACAAACAAATAAATAAATGGTGTCAAATTGATTGCACGTAGTTCCACATTTGCAGTTACATCACGTCTGTGTGTGTACGCGTTTGTGTGTGTGTGTGTTTTGTCTGTGTGTAGGTGAGTGACCCCGTAGCTGCAGAATTCAGCCTGAACACACAGATGTTGCTGCTCTCTAAGCGGACTCTGTGGCTGTCAGATGGCTCCATGGGATTCGGCCAAGAGAGCGACACGGCTTTCTCTGAGGGTATAAAATTGCACAACATGACTGCGTTTCTGTCATTACGTCCAAACATGGTTAAAACCAGCGCCGAAATGTTTTCCGTATTTTTTTCACACTTGAAAAAATACTCCAAACGATAAGAAGCAGTGAGAGTGAACCATGCCGTGCATTTCATCTCTGCTTGTTACAGCTGTAGCACATCTTCAGTGGTGAACAAGATTATTTGTTCTGTCATGTTTAATATCCCTCAAAATGCCTTTGAAGAAGTACAAATGAAATAAAATAACACACAACAGAACCTTAAGTTTACTTTTCTCTTTACCGTGTTGGAAATTTCATACAAGACTCATGAAAGTTGTCCTAAACAATATTAGCTCTTTATTTTAAGTCGTTTTTTTTTTTTTTCTCCCCGCCTCGGCAGGTGACATCATCTACGGCCGTGTCATGGTGGATCCTGTGCAGAACCTTGGAGACTCCTTTATCTGTAACATTGAGAAGGTGTTCCTGTGTACCGGGGCAGACGGCTATGTGCCAAAGTACAACCCTGACAACTATGAGTACGGCTGTTTAGCAGACGCTGCATCACTTCTCTACAGGTTCAAGATCATTGTAAGCATTTTTTCTTTTGTGTTTTAACTGAATAGTATATAATGATGAAGGTGAACCTGATGGCCACAGCTTTATTAGCCCCACAGCACTGTTTAATCATTTAATCGGGAAAGTGTTGATTAAGTTACTATAGCAGCAGCTCCGACCGTACTGCTGGCTGCGAGGAAAAATTATATCAGAAACATGACTACCAGACACATCGCATAATCTAAGCTTGATAATACGCTGTTTACTATCTGATGAATTAGTACACCGATTCTTCACTTACATTACCTCTGACCCATCAACACATGTATCTGCTACTGAAAAGTTTGCTCCAGATCCTTCTGTGGATCTTCTCTGGGATAGAACCAGACAGGTCTTTACTACCGAGTTCATCACTGAGTCTCAGGCACACAAGATCTTTGTATGTAGTAACCTAATGGCCCACAAGACCTGCTGTATTGGAGATGTTCTGACTCTGTCATCTAACCCTCACATCAGTCCAAATTGCTCACATTCTTACACTTGCCCATTTTTCCTGCTTCTAATACATCAACGTTGAAAACTGACTGTTTACTTGCTATTTACTGCCTAATATCTCAATATTTGACAAGACCCACTGAGTAATGTGACAAGAAAACCTTTTTTGTCAGATTAACTTAAAGAAAAAGAGAACAAGTGCGACAGCTGTGATGCAGGAACTGTTTCTAGCTGCTGTAATGCAAGTGATAACAGAAATTAATTAAACTAGTGGCTATTCCACATCACTATCAGTATCTATAAAAGTTTGATGTTTGAAGATAGCGATGTTAGACGATAACTGGTAGCTAAACTTTGGAATGGTAGCTGCAACTTTTGTAGCTATAACAGGGGCAGCCGTGGCCTAGTGTTTCAGGAAACGGTCTCATGATTGGAAAGTCCCAGGTTCGATCCCCGCACAGGCCAAGACATGACTGAGGTGCCCTTGAGCAAGGCACCTAACTCCCCCAAATGCTCCCCAGGCTCCGTGGTGTGTGGCTGCCCTCCCGCTCCGGGCAAGTCTGCACACTGCCTCCTAGTGTTCACTGGTGTGTGTGTTTCACTGCACAGATGGGTTAAATGCAGAGGTCACATTAGTCAGTGTGCAAGCACAGTAGGCAAACAGTTCACTTTCACATCACTTTTGTCTTACACGCATGTGATTTGTATCATGCTGCATTGTCATTTATTATTTAACTGGAACAAAACTTTACTGACATCACTAAATACTATAAATATATTATAACTGTGTTGCACCAAAATCTTTGAGACTCACTGGAGGAACATCTAACAGACATGCAATGAACTCTGCTGATGCTTATACGCTCGTATAGTCAGGAAGTATTTATATCTTTATATATAGCAACAAAATAAAATAAACTTTTTTTTTTTTTTTTTTTTTTTTTTTTTTACAGGATAAAGCTCAGCCAGAGACTCAGGCTAGAGTGTTTGGAAGTGTTAGCTTCAATGCTCTCCTGGCGGTTGATGACCCAGAAGCTTTGTCACTAGTGAAGCAGCCAGGCTCTGATGGCTTTAGGATGGACTCCACACCACTGTTTCAGGTAAGTCAAAGGTTCTGGTAGTAATGACACTGATATGGTCCTGTGAATGTGTACAGAAGATGGGCATGGGAAGGGAAGAACGTGATTTTTATAATGATCTGGTGCTTAATTTTCTGAACCTGTGTCTTTTTGTATCATAATCAGATGAGTGATTATAAGCTATATATAATAAGCTATATATACTGTGTGTATGTGTATATATATATATATATTTAAACATAGCCATCCAAAAGACGTTTTGCCTTTTGAAACAAATGTTGTTTTTTTTTAAGTTGCTAATTAACAATTTAAATATGATCTAAATTTTAATAGGTATTTGTTAGTTAGTAGTAGTAGTTAGCTGTATTAGCTAATTATTTGTTTAAATATTAGTATCCAGTTTAAAAAAAAAAAAAACTTTTAATGTATTTGCATAGGAATTATTAGCTAACATTTATCAATTAAATATTTATATATTAGATAACCATTACTGTTACTAGTTCAGTGGATTGAAGTTAAAAGTTTGAGTTACTAATAGTGAACGGTGTTTGCTAGCTAATCTTTTTTTAGCCATCCAAGTGTTTATGTGGAAAGTTACTAGCTGGTGCCTTATTTGCACATAATCTACACGTTTGCTAATTAAACAGGCTAAATTGGGTAGTTACCCACATTTTTTCGCAAGCTGGAATTATATGACAAGTATAAAGTAATATATAAACAACCATATCTTAATATATTATTTATACTGCAATATGTTGTGAAATATAGGAGAATATATTTATTAGGCCAAGAATTAAGAGGCTGTTACTACTTAGATGTACTGACTCATTATCTAAAATAAAATTAATATGTTAATTAAAATACTAGATATTTAGTAGCCATTAATACCTGTTTATATAGTAAAGTTACTAGTTAGCTAATTGAAAATGTAATCATTAGATAACTACGTGGGAGGTCAGTAGTTAGCTTTATTTAGCCTTTGCTAAATAAATGTACAAATATTAGACACCCATTAATAGTTGTCTGTTTAATGAGGCTCTAGCCAGCTCTGTTATCTACTACTAGCGCTGTCATTAGCTACTAATTACACATTTAAACATTAGCTAGCATTAGCATTGATTTCTGCTGTTAATAAGTAGCCATAATAGCTAATTAGTGGACTGTCTTGAGCTAACTAAATATTTAAAGTTATTAAGTTAAGTTGTAGCTAACCATTAATGCAGTAAGTGCAAACATTTCATTACTGTTCCTCTATGTTAACGGTTTCTATGTGTTTCAGGTATCTGTGGGCAGGGAGTGGTACATCCACACCATATACACTGTCCGCTCCAGAGACAACGCCAACCGAGGTATTGGGAAAAGGAGTGTGGAGTACCACCATATTACTCAACACCAGTCATCTCGCCCCAGAAGGTCCGTTAGCAGTGTTCCGCCTCTGGCCAAGGACATCGGAGTGGACAACGAACGAGGAACCAACATCTTACATGTGGCTCTGGAGCGCAACAGCCGGCACCAGCACCATCCTCGGCCCAAAGTTAACATCCAGAGCGTAGTCGTTACGACAGGATCCAAGCCGAAGGACGATGAGAACGACGACGTCATAATGATCGTCGGAATTCTGGTGGGTCTCATCTTGACCGTCATTCTGCTCGTGCTTGTGTTTCTGTTGGTGCGCTCCAGGAAAGAGAAGGAGAAAATCAGCGATCCTCCAAAAGGCTCCACCAGCACAGAGCCCATGATGACGCACGGCTTTGACAGTCACGACAGCTCGGAGGTCTGAGCTGATTTTACGAACGCTCATTAGAACTGATTTGCAAGTGCTTCTTATTTAAGTACGGAGACTTGAGATTTGAAGTGACTAAGTGAAAAGATGCTGGTCTGACTTGCACAATCTCAGACATGAGGTCAGCGTAGGTCAAGTGACAACCGTTGGCACTCGGAATATTCGGCTCGCTAAAGGAGTTCAGGCTACTCGAAAGGTAAAGAACTCCAGAAGCACTTTTATTTCTGCTGTTTTACGATTTTAAAGGAAGACTTGAAGCCAGTTTTTATCCAAACGAGGAGCTCATGTACTACTGTTGAACTGTGGTCATTTTTTTTTTATATTTTGTTTTTTCATTCAGAGGTGCTGGGAGCTTTTCTGACCATCTGGCTTAAGGAGCCAAGCTGAGTGGTTTTTATTCATTATTTGTAAAGAATCAGTACTCTTTTAGTTTTAGTTTTCCCCTGTTTTCATGATTTATCACCACGTTATATTATTGCATTATATTACAGCACTACAGGATTTTTTTAAAATTATTTTTGCAACTTTTAATCACGTTTTTTTCCATTATAAATGCAGTACACTAAAACACTTTTAAAATACTTTTTTTATTTTTTTCATCTCTTCACTGTTTTTTTTTTTTTGCATGATTTACAGCATACTTTTCCTGTGTAAAAAAAAAAAAAAAAATCTGTACAATACTGTAAATTCATATCAGAATTTGAAAGAAGTGTGCAAACAGATTTTAGGTAATCGTGTTGTTATACGTCTTGGTCCCTGACTGACTGCAATCGTTGCTTTTATTTAATAGTGTGGATTGTATCATGTTGACAGATTTAGTGTGTTTAAGTAGTCCACCAAATGAGAGCACATCCCAAATGCTAGTTCTTAGTAGAATTAGAAGTAACACAGTAAGGTGGACACTGAGAATGTGTGATTAAGTTTGAGAAATAAATAATCACTAAAGAATCAGAGATGCACAACTTCAGGCCTGGAGGGCTGCTGTCCAGTTTAGCTTGGAGGTTTATCTACTCAAACACGCCCACTACACCGGTCAGGTTAATGCAATCAGGTGTGTTAAGGTAGAGAGACCTCCGAGCTGTTCTGGACATCGGCTCTTCAGGACTGGACTTGAGATTTAAAAAAGAATTCACTGGTACAGTGTATGCATTTTTGTATGCACTTTCTTTCTTTCTTTCTTTCTTTCTTTCTTTTCAGCTTATTTACAAATTTACATTTCTGCATATCAGTGTCATGTATAATCCCCAAATTAGAACTCAACCTTAAGATCAGAACGCCAACCTTAACCACTTTCTTATACATTGTTATATATTGTTTAAACTTAAAGCGATATTTTAAGTGGGATAGTTTACTCCTGGGATAATGTTTGGAAATTCACTACAGACAAAGAGCATCATAAACTCACTAATGATATGTTTACACAGCCAGTCGAAATGTGGTGTTCTTTGGGGCCATACAACACGAGGGAATGTTGTCAAAGGAAAATAATCACAGTTTATTTTAAACAGCTGTGATTAGGCCTAACATACAAGAGATTGCTGTTACCATCATGAAATTGATTCTTTTCCAATAACATTAAATCCCAGTGTGTTTTAAACCACTTAGACTACATAAATTCACCAACAGTTACATTTATATTATTGACCTGACACTGTATTTTTAACCATCTATAATTAAATAATTAGAGACGTGTCCAAGCTAAATGCGTTAGTTCATGTCCACGCTTCCTTAGCCACCACACCAAATGGAGAATCTAATTTAAACAGATTCTGTGTGTTGTGTCTAGTGTTTGGGATGCTAATGATTTTGGCTAATGTTAGTTTAGCTTAGATGAATTCTGTAGTACATTAAAAGTAGCATTAATGTAACACCGGCTAAATCTCACAGCTGAATGACTTTTGGCTTTTGTTTTGGACTGACACTGAATTCAGTGGCCAAACGCCTGCTACAGAAATGAATGTGAACTTTAAAACAATTTTAAACCTAAAAGTTTTAAATCTTACTGTTTTGGAATGAATTGTATCTGCATTTTGGTTAACTCTAACATTGTTACACTGCAAAAAAATATATATAGCTTAGCTAGTGAAAGTATATTTATGGGCATTTTGTTAAACTTTTTCTAAGATAAGATTATTATGAATTAAACACAAGATGAATAATCTTACTTCAGGCTAAAACGCTTGTACGCTAATGGCTAAAACAGCTGGCCTAAGAACAAGGCAAATTTCAGGTTTTAAATGAGGAAAATATGCCTAGAAATTGTCCTAGATTTGTTTTGTTGTAACCTTATATTAGGAAGTACTAGAAGAATGTATCTGTACAAAATAATTTCACTCGCTAGGCTGGAACTTTTTTTTTGCAGTGTGCATGTTTGAAAAGGTGCATTTCCACGACTATTTATTGTTATGTAGTCAGAAAACCTTCAGCCTCATACTGTACATTTTTAAATTCATATTTATTAGTTTGATCATTATCACATAACCTTACTGAAAATGACCTCATCAGAAATTACACACATTTTAGGGTTTTTTTTTTGTTGTTGTTTTTTTGTTTATTTTTGTTTTGTTTTGGGTTTTTTTAAGGGAAAAAAGCTATGCAAACTCATGGACATTTATCTTTGTTTTCATGCTACCGTCCTTATAAAAACTGTTTTTCATGACCTTCCTGAATGCAGTTCACAAAATAGTGAATCAGTGACTTCTATCTCTGTACGTAGGTAATTGCATAGATATGTTTTTGGGTAATGGTCATTGTTAATAATTGCCGATGTACTGTATGTATTCAAGATTCAGAACACTGTATTTGTTCTATAAAATAAAGTGTGTTCTTTTCAGTAACTTTGCTCCCTTGACGAGAAATACTACCAGTTTGGACACCCCGATAGATGGATGTTATCAATCTGAAGAGGCCCTGCTGTGGTAGGTACCTACTGGGCATACTAGAAGAGACGTATGTGATCATTTATCCTATTGTTATTACCTTTGCTAGATGATGAGAAAGCTATTGCTGACCCATGTTAGTGGCTGTGCATTAGTGCCTGAATCTGGAGAAAGCTTTTATTCTCTACAGGTAATGTTATACTGTGAAGCACCATAAAACAAAAACAATTAACTTTCTAGGTTTAGGATGGTACTGTATAGAATAGTGTGGAAAACAAGAGGCTTAGGTCTCTAGAGCATGAGCAGATAAACCTATTTATACTTTTGTTTTGACCTTTCTAACACCCACTATGACATTGGTTAAATCAAAGATTTTTTTCCCAATCCAACACAAACAGAATGGCCACCTCCTTACATTTTTGAATGACAGTATGACCCATGTTATGCCTGACCACAAGCTGAATTTGAGAAAAATTTGACTATGACCTAGTGGTACTATGGACTAGGGAAATGTGGAGACACTCAGAGCTCAGCTCAGTAGTGCACTTTGTTTTTTAAGTGTGTTAGAATGAAACTGAGATACAGCATAGCGTACTATAACAGCCTTGCCAATTATAGTATGGAAATCAGAGGTTCAGATCTCAGCCCTGGAACATAAAAATGAAACAGTGTGTGCTTTAGCATTTCTAATGCACAGCGCAAATTTGGGGAAGATTAATTTTTTGGCTTAAAAATTTACAAAGGCTAACCCCTTACTATATTTAGGGTGAAAATGTTACCAAATTTGCACTGTGTGATACGGTGGTCAAACATTATACAGTAGCACACATGGTTTTATTGTAATACATTTCAAAACAGAGATACAGCACAGCATACTATATAACATAACCCAGCGTACTAGAATATAGAAATCTACAGCCTAGCATACTATACAGCATACAGTACAATACAATAGAATACCCTACTACAGTATGGAAATTTAAGGCTCAAATCTCAGCTCTGGCACATGAAACAATGAAAGTAAGGACATTACAGTGTGTGCTTTAGCCTTCCTAATGTACAGTGCAAATTTAGGGAAGATTGAACAACCTCATTGTTTTGCCTCAAAAAAACCACCAAGGCTAACCCCTTACTATTTTAGGGTAAAATTTTGACGCACTCAAATGTTCAAGAAAATCGAACTGTGTGATACGGTGGTCAAACATTATCCAGTAGCGCACATGGTTTCATTCTAATACATTTCAAAACAGAGATACAGCGTAGCACACTATATAACATAACCTAGCCTACTACAGTGTGGATATCAAAGGCTCAAATCTCAGCTTTGGAACATGAAACAATGAAAGTAATAACATTACTGTGTGTGCTTTAGCCTTCCTAATGCACAGTGCAAATTTGGGAAAGATTGAACAACGTAATTTTTTTGCATCAAAAAACACAAAGGCTAACCCCTTACCATTTTAGCGTGAAAATTTGACGCACTCAAATGTTCAAGAAATTTGCACTGTGTGATACGGTGGTCAAACACTATACAGTAGCACACATGGTTTTATTGTAATACATTTCAAAACAGAGATACAGCGTCATATACAATAGCATAGCCTACTACAGTATGGATATCTAAGGCTCAAATCTCAGTTTTGGAACATGAAATTATAAAACTAAGGCCATTACTGTGTGTGCTTTAACCTTCCTAATGCACAGGGCAAATTTGGGAAAGATTGAACAACCTATTGTTTTGCCTCAAAAAAACACTATGTTTAGGGTGAAATTTTTGACGCGGTCAAATGTTTATCAAATTCGCACCGTGTGATACAGTGGTCAAACACTGTACAGTCGCGCACATGGTTTTATTGTAATACATTTTAAAACAGAGATACAGCATAGTATACTTTATAACATAACCTAGCGTACTACAGTATGGAAATCTAAGGCTAAAATCTCAGCTTTGGAACATGAAACAATGAAAGTAATAACATCACTGGGTGTGCTTTCGCCTTCCTAATGCACAGTGCAAATTTGGGAAAGATTGAAGAACGTCAATAACAAAGGCGTTATAACCCTTACCATTTTAGCGTGAAAATTTTGATGCCCTCGAATGTTGAAGAAATTTGCACTGTGTGATACGGTGGTCAAACATTATACAGGAGCGCAAATGGTTTTATTCTAATACACTGCAAAACAGAGATACAGCGTCATATACAATAGCATAGCCTACTACAGTATGGAAATCTAAGGCTAAAATCTCAGCTCTGGAACATGAAACAATGAAGGTAGGGACATTACTGTGTGTGCTTTAGCCTTCCTAATGCACAGTGCAAATTTGGGGAAGAATGAAGAACGTCATCGTTTTGCCTAAAAAAAAAAAAACAATTACAAAACCTAACCCCTTACCATTTTAGAGTGAAATTTTTTAAGCGGTCAAATGTTTACCAAATTCGCACTGTGTGATACGGTGGTCAAACATTATACAGTAGCGCACATGGTTTTATTCTAATACATTTCAAAACAGAGATACAGCATACTATATAACATAACCTAGCGTACTACAGTATGGAAATCTAAGGCTAAAATCTCAGCTTTGGAACATGAAACAATGAAAGTAATAACATTACTGTACGTGCATTAGCCTTCCTAATGTACAGTGCAAATTTGGGAAAGATTGAACAACATCAGTTTTTTTGCATCAAAAAACACAAAGGCTAACCCCTTACCATTTTAGCGTGAAAATTTTGATGCACCCAAATGTTCAAGAAATTTACACTGTGTGAAACGGTGTTCAAACATTATACAGTAGTGCACATAGTTTTATTCAAAAAAAATTTTAAAACAGAGATACAGCGTAGCATACTTTATAACATAACCTAGCCTACTACAGTATGGAAACCTAAGGCGAAAATCTCAGCTTTGGAACATGAAGCAATGAAAGTAATAACATTACTGTGTGTGTGTGTGCTTTAGCCTTTCTAATGCACAGTGCAAATTAGGGGAAGATTGAACAACCTCATTGTTTTGCATCAAAAAAACACAAAGGCTAACCCCTTACCATTTTTAGGGCAAAATTTTGGACGCGGCCACATGTTTACCAAATTTGCACTGTGTGATACGGTGGTCAAACATTACACAGTAGCGCACATGGTTTTATTCTAATACACTTCAAAACAGAGATACAGCGTCATATACAATAGCATAGCCTACTACTGTATGAAAATCTAAGGCTTAAATCACAGCTCTGGAACATGAAACAATGAAAGTAAGAACATTACTGTGTGTGCTTTAGCCTTCCTAATGCACAGTGCATATTTGGGGAAGAATAAACAACGTCATCGTTTTGCCTAAAAAAAAAAAAAAAAAAAAAATCACAAAGGCTAACACCTTACCATTTTAGAGTGAAATTTTTGAAGCGGTCAAATGTTTACCAAATTTGCACTGTGTGATACGGTGGTCAAACATTATACAGTAGCGCACATGGTTTTATTCTAATACACTGCAAATAAGAGATACAGCCTACCATACTATACAGCATACTATACAATAGCATAGCCTACTACAGTATGGATATCTAAGGCTAAAATCTCAGCTCTGGAACATGAAACAATGAAACTAAAAGCATTACTTTGTGTGCTTTAGCCTTCCTAATGTACAGTGCAAATTTGGGAGAGATTGAACAACCTCATTGTTTTGCCTCAAAAAAACACAAAGGCTAACCCCTTACTATTTTTAGGGCGAAATTTTTGACGCGGTCAAATGTTTACCAAATTCGCACTGTGTGATACGGTGGTCAAACATTATACAGTAGCACAAATGGTTTTATGCTAATACATTTTAAAACAGAGATACAGCATAGCATACTTTATAACCTAACCTAGCCTACTACAGTGTGGAAATCTAAGGCTAAAATCTCAGCTTTGGAACATGAAACAATGAAAGTAATAACATTACTGTGTGTGCTTTAGCCTTCCTAATGCACAGTGCAAATTTGGGTAAGATTGAACAACGTAATTTTTTTTGCATCAAAAAACGCAAAGGCTAACCCCTTACCATTTTAGCGTGAAAATTTTGACGCACTCAAACGTTAAAAAAATTCACATTGTGTGATACGGTGGTCAAACATACAGTAGCACAAATGGTTTTATTCTAATACATTTTAAAACAGAGATACAGCGTAGCATACTTTATAACATAACCTAGCCTACTACAGTATGGAAACCTAAGGATCAAATCTCAGCTTTGGAACATGAAATTATAAAACTAAGGCCATTACTGTGTGTGTGCTTTAGCCTTCCTAATGTACAGTGCAAATTTGGGAAAGATTGAACAACCTCATTGTTTTGCCTCAAAAAAACACAAAGGCTAACCCCTTACTATTTTTAGGGCAAATTTTTTGACGCGGTCAAATGTTTACCAAATTCGCACTGTGTGATACGGTGGTCAAACATTATACAGTAGCGCACATGGTTTTATTCTAATACATTTTAAAACAGAGATACAGCATAGCATACTTTATAACATAACCTAGCCTACTACAGTATGGAAATCTAAGGCTAAAATCTCAGCTCTGGAACATAAAACAATGAAAGTAAGAACATTACTGTGTGTGTGCTTTAGCCTTCCTAATGCATAGTGCCAATTTGGGAAAGATTGAACAACCTCATTGTTTTGCCTCAAAAAAAAACACAATGGCTAACCCCTTACTATTTTAGGGTAAAATTTTGACGCACTCAAATAATCAAGAAAATCGAACTGTGTGAAAGGGTGGTCAAACATTATCCAGTAGCGCACATGGTTTCATTCTAATACATTTTAAAACAGAGATACAGCGTAGCACACTATATAACATAACCTAGCCTACTACAGTGTGGATATCAAAGGCTCAAATCTCATCTTTGGAACATGAAATTATAAAACTAAGGCCATTAACTTTAGCCTTCCTAATGCACAGTGCATATTTGGGGAAGAATAAAGAACGTCATCGTTTTGCCTCAAAAAAAAAAAAAATTACAAAGGCTAACCCCTTACCATTTTAGAGCGAAATTTTTGAAGCGGTCAAATGTTTACCAAATTTGCACTGTGTGATACGGTGGTCAAACATTATACAGTAGCGCACATGGTTTTATTCTAATACACTGCAAATAAGAGATACAGCCTACCATACTATACAGCATACTATACAATAGCATAGCCTACTACAGTATGGATATCAATATCAACTTTAGCCTTCCTAATGCACAGTGCAAATCTGGAGAAGATTGAACAACGCAATTTTTTTGTATCAAAAAATACAAAGGCTAACCCCTTACCATTTTAGGGTAAAATTTTGACGCACTCAAATGTTCAAGAAAATCGAACTGTGTGAAACGGTGGTCAAACATTATCCAGTAGCACACATGGTTTCATTCTAATACACTTTAAAACAGAGATACAGCGTAGCACACTATATAACATAACCTAGCCTACTACAGTGTGGATATCAAAGGCTCAAATCTCAGCTTTGGAAGCTTTTGGAACTTTAGCCTTCCTAATGCACAGTGCAAATTTGGGAAAGATTGAACAACATCATTGTTTTGCCTCAAAAAAAATACAAAGTCTAAACCCTTACTATTTTTAGGGCAAAATTTTTGACGCGGTCAAATGTGGACCAAATTTGCACGGTGTGATACGGTGGTCAAACACTATACAGTAGCGCACATGGTTTTATTCTAATACCAAATAAGAGATACAGCCTAGCATACTATACAGAGTACTATACAATAGCATAGCCTACTACAGTATGGATATCTAAGGCTCGAATCTCATCTTTGGAACATGAAATTATAAAACTAAGGCCATTAATGTGTGTAGTTTAGCCTTCCTAATGTACAGTGCAAATTTGGGAAAGATTGAAAAACCTCATTGTTTTGCCTCAAAAAAACACAAAGGCTAACCCCTTACCATTTTTAGGGTGGAAATTTTGACGCCCTCCAATGTTCAAGAAATTCGCACTGTGTGATACGGTGGTCAAACATTATACAGGAGCGCACATGGTTTTATTCTAATACACTTCAAAACAGAGATACAGCATCATATACAATAGCATAGCCTACTACAGTATGGAAATCTAAGGCTAAAATCACAGCTCTGGAACATGAAACAATGAAAGTAATTCCATTAATCTGTGTGCTTTAGCCTTCCTAATGTACAGTGCCAATTTGGGGAAGATTGAATAACGTAATTTTTTGCTAAAAAAAAAATACAAAGGCTAACCCCTTACCATTTTTAGGGTGGAAATTTTGATGCACTCACATGTTCACCAAATTTGCACCGTGTGATACTGTGGTCAAACATTATACAGTAGCACACATGGTTTTATTCTAACCAATCGCCTACTACAGTATGCAGATCTTAGGCTTCAATTCTCATCTCTGTAACATGAAAAAACTGAACTAAGGGCACCAATGTGTGTGCTTTAGCCTTTATAATGCACAGTGCAAATTTGGGGAAGATTGAAGAACATCATTTTTTGCCTCAAAAAAACACAAAGGCTAACCCCTTACCATTTTTAGCGTGAAAATGTTGACACGTTCACATGTTCAGCAAATTCGTACAGTGTGATATTGTGGTCAAACATTATACACTAGCGTAACTCGTTTCATTTTAACACACTTCAAAACAGAGAAACAGCATAGAATACTATACAGAGTACTATACAATAGCATAGCCTACTACAGTATGGAAACATACAGTATGATACAGCATAGAATACTATAACATAGCCTAGACTGCAAACCTTTATACTTCCACCCTCCAAGGCTGAGTACACTACACTAGAATGTGGTATAGACTAGAAATCTGAGGATCAGGTCTCAACTCAGGAGCATGAGATGATAAATCAAACAGCATTAATGTCTTGTTTTTTAAACTTCCTAACACATGGTGGTAATGTATAAAAAATTTCATTATTATTTATTTGCCTACAAAAATTTCAGATTTTCAACAAAGTCACCATGTGTCATAAGGCATTCGGGACCAACATGGGACTGCAATTAGTTTTATCCTATCACATGCCAAGGCTAAGATAGAATATAATATACTAATCAACAATAAATTATAGTACAGAATAGAAATGAGAGCTTCAGTTTTCGCAGGCATGAGAGGATGAAACTAACAGCATGAATTTCAGTGGTCAAGCATAACTCTGGTATACACTTTGTTTTCATTTTATCATTTTAGGGGACTTTTACTTTAACTTCCCTTCATTTGAAAGTCAAATATCTTACTTTTTACTCCACTACATTATGGAAAACCTGTCGTTACTTTTGTCTCATGCACGC
>JAOVVF010000048.1:25241307-25258966 GCA_028565595.1 Duopalatinus emarginatus
GTAGAAGTTCTTGCACTGCGAGACGGTCTTGGAGCCCACCAGCTTGGCGATGGCCGACCAGTTGCGGCCATATTGGATCACAAAGAGCAAGACACCCTTGAGGTGCCCTTGAGCAAGGCACCTATCTTCCCCAAACAGCCGTGGTTTGGGGCTGCCCCACCCACTCCTTGCAAGTGTCTTCGCTGCCCCCTAGTGTTCACTGTTGTCCATTGTGTGTATTTCACTGTATGGATGGGTTAAATGCAGAAGTCACGTTCCTCTGTGTGCAATTACAGTAGGCCAATAGTTCACTTAAACTTTTACAGATGCCTTCGATAACGTCGAGATCTGGTGACTCCAAACTGATCAGAGTGTTCCTCTAATCATAATTTGGCATCTCTAGACATGGCGACAAACCCGTCAGGATACATGCAGGACATCAATCATCAAAAAGGAGGCACATGTAGTGTTCACCTGTCAGAGACATTTGTAGATGTTCCAGGGGTCCCAAGAAATGCTAGCTAAACAAACCCCATACCATTATGGAGCTAGTAAAAGCCTGTGTATTTTGCAGAGGCTTGTCTGTACCAGTTTTCTGTCTGCACCTGACTTCACTAACTGCCCCCAGGACACCATGGATGGGGCATGCCCGTTGCTGGGTTAAATGATGAGGTCAAATCGACTGCAGATCATAATATAGAATTTCAGGGCTATGAATTCAATTCCTTTATTAAGAATTCAAACCTGCAAACATGATGAGTGTGTGTGTCTTATAAAGTTATAAGATATTTTCCCAACTCTACTTACTTAGTAGAATACAAATCCTCAAATCCTCCTACAGAAATGTCTACTCCAATAAAGCACTATAGTACATCATTAAGATAAAGTATGTCCTTCGTTAAAAATGAGAGTAAATTGTAGTGTAAATGATTTCTCTATTATTTTTACAAAGCTTAATAGCTATATCCTTAAAACTTTTTAAATATATTTTAATATATTTAAATATTTAAAAGCATTGTCGCATCAGGGTCTCAAGGTTCGATCTGAAGGATGGGTTATTGTCTGTGTTGAACTTTGCCTGCTCTCCTCAAATCAATGTCGGTTTCCTACTGGTTCCCCGGCTTACATGTAAAGAGATCAGCTGAGCTAAATTTCTCCAAGGTGTTCATGTGCATATGCATCCCATCCAGGGTGTATTCCGGCCTTGAATCTAGCATTCCTGGGATTCTAACCTGGTTTACAGGTTTACAGAACAAACCTAAAAGAATAATGGATGTTATTATTTAGCATAGACCTTTTATCACATAATAGATCTGGTATCTTTAGTGGCATCTCATCAGACATGCATTACTATAGTAAAAGGACAAAGGGGACAGTGGATAAATTAGGACTTTAATTTAAAATTTGTCGCTTTACGTACAATATTACCTCCTGTATTACCTGCCTACTATATTAGAGTATTTAGTATGGTGTGACTCAGTGGATCTACATCATTGCTAGAGACCTCAAAGCACTTCTGCAGGTCTCTGTATATACGTGCATCTGCCAAACGCCATAAATGTACATATAAACTCGACACGTCTCTGTGTCCTTCCTTGAGTAAAAAAAAATCCAATTCAAAATCAATGTCTATAACGCTCATCGTCTGACACACACCCACCGAGGTCAGGGAGGCAGGAGTCACTGCGCTGAGCTGAGACTGCTGAGATAATCGAGAAGACGGAAAGTATCAGGCGCATGGTGGGACTTAATGAGCCGGTGGAGACTGGGATGTCTGTAGTCTACAGTGACGGGATGGGGGAGGTGAAGATAGTCATTCCAGGCTTTTGAGAAGGAGAAGGAGGAGGAAGAGGAGGAGGAGGTGGTGGTGGTGGTTGCTATGGAGACCGCATCCAGACAGATGGTAAGAGCTAGCCGTCTTACTCCACCACGTCAGCAGATTACACTGTGACACAGACTGATAATTACTGCATTATCAGTGATTTAAGGCTGAGGATGCATGCAAGAACAATAAAGGGTATTTCTGTACTGTAGAACTGGATTGAAAAAAAAACGTAATTGGATAATCGGATGGTGATGATTTACCGTATCTAAAACAGACAAAGAGAATTAGATTTAGGTATGTGACATGAATGCATTGTTCCACTGACGTTGTTACTCTTTCTAGGAATGACTATTAACCCATTTGTGCTCAAAATCTTTGCAATATGCCAATATTTGGACCACCCTGGAATTCCAATTTAAATCCATGTTCATGGCTCAACATGAAAGCATCACATAAACCAATAGGTCATGAGATTTTATAGTGAATTGATAGTGAAAGTGAAAGCGAGTACTCTTCTGACCGCTATGCTGTGGAATTTATCTCTGCATTTAACACTTGCTTGCAGTGAAACACACACATACACACACGTGAACACTAGGAGGCACTGAGCACACATGCCCAGAGCGGTGGGCAGGCCCTAAGCTGCAGCACCCAAAGAGCAGATGAGGGTGAGGCGCCTTGCTTGAGGGCACTTAAGTCGAGTCTTGTTGGTTGTAGAGCTCAAACCTGAGACCTTCTGATCTCAGTGTCCTATATAATCACAGAGGAGAAAACCTGCCATGTCAGACCCTTACGGTAACATTTGACAGATGCTCTTATCCAGAGTGTCTGATATTTATCTCATGTATACAACACTAAACAGTTGATTGTAAAGCGTCCTGCTCAAGGGCCCAGCATTGAGACAATGGCAGTACTGGGATTGAAACTCACGACCTTCCAACCAGTAATCCAGTGTCTTAACTCTAAAAAGCCTTAATATGTGGGAAATATGCTGGTAGGTGGACTAGGGGGTATAAAATGGCTCTAGGAGTGAATGAGTATCTGAGTAAGTTTGTGTGTGTGTGTGTGTGTGTGTGTGTGTGTGTGTGTGTGTGTGTGTGTGTGATTATGATGGTCTGTATCCTAGTCTCATGCCCAGTTTTTTTAGGGATAACAATGCACCTCTAATAAGGATAATCGCAAATAAAAAAAAAAACTAATTGTTGCCAAATGGTTAGACGACTGGATCAGAGCCTGTCCAAAATAGTAGGTCTTATAGGGGTGGTGTCCCCAGTATGCAGTGGTTAGCACCTAATTAAAATGGTCCAAGGAAGCACAATCAGTGAACCAGCAACAGGGTCATGGACACCCATAGATTATTGATGCATAGTGCATAGTGCGTTAAGCCTGTCTGGTCTGATTCCATAAACGATGGATGACCGGCTCAAAGATATGAGTGGGAGGCAAATTCTCACATGTCTGGTCTAATCCAATAGAAGATCCACATCTATCGAACTGGTGGCAGACATCACAGATCATCTTCAGACATGATTTTACAATGGGTTACAATAGTCTGGTATCAGTTTTCTTTTTTTAGCGTATGTGATAGTTGAAGTAAACACACTTATTTATGATATGTATGTGGTCCAAATGCGTGTTATTATAAATACAGAAATAAAAAATAAAACAAATTCACATAATTGTATACATTTTGTCTTTTTAGTTTGGGACTCAGTGGAAACAAATGTACTGAAGGACATTTTTAGGATTCCTGTCTGGTCTAGAAAATTCAGATATTTTAGAAATAAATATCAAATATCTACAATGCTTATTCAGGTGAATGTAGTCCTGACTTTGACTTTATATACATTAATATGACTAAAAAAACATGCACATGACAAATTATTATTAGTATTGATATTAGTCCAGAATTTCCCTCTATAGGGTCTCTAGAATAAAACCTAAGAACATAGGAATACAGCATGACATATAACAGAAACCAAGCCATTCTTTTCACCTTCAGTATTACACATGTAACACAATCCTAACAACATCCTATAAATATATTAGAAATTTATAAAATCTATTTCATTAAACCCTTGTTAACTAACATTTATTTGTGTATAATTTAGTGTATAATTTATTTCCATATCCACAGTATTGGTGACGATCAGTATAAACAATACTGATGGAAATTATAGAGTCCATGACTGGTGTCTAAAATGGAAGTCCAAGCCATCTGTATCCATAGTTAACATTTTATATGACAGCTATAAACATCATGGTTTGGTTCAGATTTACTGATTTTACATTTAACCTCAACATGACCCAGAGTATCATGTAATAAGGAAAATGGAAATGACTGACTAAGTTTGTTACAAAACGTCAGTAACGACCTTTGGCGTTGTTCCACCTGCTCCAAACCCAAAAGGGTCATATTTATTCAGACAGACTGCAGGGCTTCTGAGAAAAAAAAAAAATTAAGGGCAAACACTGCACCCTAAAGGAATATCTGCTGTATTGCAGCTTTGAGAAATACACTGACCTGCCAGAAAAGCTGGTACAACTTGGTTGTGGCTCTATAATGGTATTAGGTTTGTTTCGCTGGCATTCCCCATGGGACCCCTGGTACATCTACAAACGTCTCTGACAGGTGAACACTGTGTGTTCTGACCAGATACACCTGTTTATGTCCTGCATTTAATGGGTTTGGCCTCTTCCAACAGGACAATGCACCACCACAGATATTTAGAGACACCTAAGTATACTTATCATCTGAGTTTGGGGTTTTGCCGTTCCCACTTTAGTCACCTGATCTCAACATTATCGAACACGTCTGGGCTGCTATGCAAAGGAGCTGTGGAAGAGAGAAATCCTACACTTTGCAATACAACAGAATTGTGAACTGTTCAGCAGGATGTATGCCATTTATTACATACAGAATATTTTCCCAGGCTCGTTGAGTCCATGCCCTGCTGGGGACCAACCAAATATTAGACTGGTGTACCAGTTGTTTTCTGGTACTTCACTGTATTGTTGTGCAACCCATATTATTTATAATTTCATTGTAATGTTGCTGGTATACGCTCAGAAAAAGACCCATTTAAGGGTTCTATCTTTAAGGGAACCTTGTAGTATTGTGAAATGGGTTCTATACAGAAGTCATGAAGGTTACAACTGTAAAAAAATGTTTAGGGTTCTGAGATTTTGTTGTTGTTGCATTAATTTGCATGTGGTTTAACATTCATATTGTTTATTTATTTATTTATTTATTTATACTAGAAACTGCTCTGGGCTTGTGTGTGGTTGAAGAGTTTAGAGGTTTAGAGGTTTGGATTGATTGGTTGAGCAGAATTGCAAAAAAAAAAAAAAAATTCTGCTGTGTTCACGTCTGCAAAAACGGAGACATGGCTTGACTGTTCTTTACCAGTTGTACTTTGGTCCCATTATCAGTGTTTGACCCATGCTGACCAGCAGTTATCTCCTTGTAGCATGTCATCATTCAGGAGCAGCTGCAAATGATGACTTTTCTTTCTAAGATTTGATGCCAAGGAAAACTCTGCATTCCTCGCAAGGTCATTCCTGTACCAGTGTCTGTATACAGGTCTACCACGTTACTTGACACTTTGAGCCAAGAACAGAACATACCACACCTTCTGCAAACCTAAACCGCACGCCTACGACATTTTAAGGCGTACCAGAGATCGGTTTCTGGACCACATTCGGAGTCAAAGAAACAGCTCTACCAAGTGCTTAACCCCATGTGTGTAGTATGTGTGCTAGGGGTCCACACTACTGGCCTCTGGTTCTACTGGCCTACTGTTTGCTTTGCTTCTTTCACCCAAACGTTTAAAAAAAGATATAAGCCGAGAGGCACTCTTGGTGGTGTTATTCTGTCCATTGACTGCAGAGTTTTGCTGAGAACTGGATAAGCTCTCGTCGGTCTCTTTGTTCTCCGATTTGCCCGCCGGAGTGCTGGGTGGCACTGTACTGCCTGCACCATCATTCGTAAATGGTAGGTAGCTGTCCACTGATTTGATCCTACCAATATTTCCAAGGTACATATTCTGTTTTCCAGGACTTTCGTTTTCAGGTTCGCCCGGAACAAACTGATCCTCCAGCTCCGTGACGGCTCTGCTCAACTCTATTGCAGGAAGCGTGATTGTGTGTCGACGAACGAAGCCACCAGGGCTTTTTAGATTCAAAAGCAGGGGACTTTTCGGAGGAGTGGTCACAACCTCACCATTTGTGACAGACTTCAGTGTTTCTGCATCCTCCTGAAAAAATCGCCGACGTGGAGAACAGAGTGGGGAAGTAGATTCCCTGGAAGATACGCTCCCACGACTTGACTGGTAGCGCAGCACTTTTTGGGAGACTTCCCTCAATTTCTGCACCTCTTTCTCAGTCGGAGATTCCTCATCCTTATTTGGCCCAGCGGTACGCTCGCCTGATTTTCTCCACAGCAGACTTTTCTTCTCTGGCTTTTTATCATCTGAGTTCTCCTTACCGATGGAGGACTGGGATGTGTTTAGATACCTGTTCTGTGTTTTAAAGTCTTTGTTGGGCTGGTTTGCACTGGCTGGGGAGGGGGTTCTTGATCTCCTGTGAGACCTAGGTGGATTCAGGAACTTCTGGAGAACCGATTCCAGTGCTATACCCTCCATGTCTTTGTCCCGCGACGAGCAGGTGGCTGTGGAGCGCCGTTTGGCAGCAGACTGCAATCGCTCCTTCTGTCTCCGCTTAAAATCGGCCATCTCACGCTCTATGTTCTCCTGAGGAACAAAGTTTGGATGCAATTTTAAAATCTTAAAAATCTTAAAAAATCTGATTTTTTAAGAAGCAGCATGTCCAGTTCCTAGCTCAGTTCAAAGTCAACCAGAGTGTGGGTTTACCTGGATGGCTCTGCTGAACCTTTCACAGAAGGAACTGAAAATGGAGCAGCACTCGTCCAGTTTAAACTCACTAGGTTCCTCACAGAAATACTCAGCCACAGACTCAGTGACACTGTTCAGGGTCTGGAAGGAGGCCTGTGTTTCAGTGATCCTGGACTCAGCATGCTGAGAACAACAACAGGAAACATGGGTAATTTTACATAGTGGAAACATGTTTTCATCCAAGTTTAGGACAAAATTGTAGATGATGTTTTCCCATGAACTACTAATTTTTTGCCATCATGTGGTGTACAAAATAGCACATATATTACCTATGCATAGCTATTTAGCTAGCTGTGTTTAGCATCCCGGTTTAACCTAATACTTTTGTTACAACTAACAATTTCCAGTCATATAAAAAATAGGTGGAAAACTAAACTCAAACTAAACTAGTTTTCAAGACACTAAACTAGAAAATTCAACAAGCTTACATTTCAGTTTGTCAAAGATTTAAAAAATAAATGATAAGTTGACGCCATGATTTTCTGTTTCCATCACCATCATCATCATCATCATCATCATCATGACACTGTATTTAATAAGCGCTATAAAAGCACCACACTGCACAATACATTTTAAAGAAATAAAAAAAAAACATGCAATCACAACACTCAAAACAGATCTAATGAAATAAATAATAATAATAATAATAATAATAATAATAATAATAATAATATTATATCTCAGTAGCTTATTAGCTACCATGTACAGAACACAAGCTAGCTAACGCTTACTTTAGTCACATGAATTAAAATCTACTATACATAAATTTGATTTAGGCGATACTTTTTTATTTAGACTAGGCTAATTACTTCCACTATTTAAGTAAACTCACCATAAAAAAGGCTTTCATCTGTTTGGCCAGGTCAGCTTGTTTATCAGTGGCCTTCTTCAACACCTGGACTTCGTTCACTTTTCTTTGGAATTCTGATTCAATTTCCTGCTTGTGGATTCTAGAGTGGGATAAACAATCATCTCTGTTACAGATGGAACACTGCACGGCGAAGGACTACATCATGCATGATAAGAACATTTGCTTAAAGTCCTGGTGAAGTTTGTGTTTAGACCAGCAAAACAACCCCAAACTCTCAATAAATCAAACCAGTCAAGAAGGTGAACAGCAACAGTATGGGTTGAAAATGTAATACACACATGAACACACATGGCCTTACTATTATATGGCTGTGTAATAGGTCAGATTGTCACGTTTTGAGCATTTACAATGAACAGTTCGAGCTGGTCAAAGTTACTTCAATTTTACATTATTGAAATTCAGAGAGAAATAGAAAATTGGTCAAATACAAGTAAAATATTTTATTATTTTCATTTAGTTATATAAACAGCTAAAATGCAGTTTCTCATGACTAATAATACATGGTATATTAATTATATTTTTTATATTTTTTGCCTTAAAACAACATAACTGTCACGTTTAAAATGCTTTAGGTTGCTGAATGTTTTCTTTAATATCTTAATTGTAAGCAAGTTTATATTCTAAAAATAAATCTATCTGAGACATTATCCTGTAAAAATGATACTTAAAATATTTAACATTACAGCATTTACACAATATCAATATGTTTATTCCATTACTCTTATGTGTTTTAGCTAGCTAATGCGCGCTTTACTCACACGATATCAGTACTTTTATTTTGAAAAGACCACGTCCACCAGAGTAGGACTTTTGCTCAAATCTTTGGGGTCAGGCTTTAAAAAGACTTACCTACAAACTGTCATAAAATCAGGAATATAACACTAGGGGGCATGTTTTTGCAAAAAAAATAATCAACAGCTTTGAGCAAGCTACTATTACCTTTAGAGATGGAAGGATCGATTGGGTATGTATCAGTATCAGCCTATTCAACCCAAATATGTGATCAGCTGATATTCCACTATCTTAGCTGATCCTGAGAGATGATCAGTGGCATGAATCAAATCAAACACATTTTGTGAAGTAAAGATTGCTGCAGCTCTGTGTGAACCACATTTCTTTTCTAGTTTTATTACTAAGTGGAGCTCTGTGTGAACCCCCTCGGTTACAGGTCCCCGCAGTTTGTAGCTGAAATACTAAATGGAAATACAGAAACTTTAACTTCTGTCTAAGGGACTGAAATAGCGAGCAACATGCATGGATTTAGAAACCCAGTACTGTTGCCAAAGCCGCTAAACTTCATACTAAATCATAATAAACCAGTTTAGAAAATGTTTTATGTCTTGTTGGTGCTATTTAATAGCGGCATCCAGCCCTGCCCTTGATCGGGATCGGCCCTAAACACACTGATCTCTAATTATTAGCCTAAAGTTAATTTGTGTGTTTTATTCCTCTTGTACCATTCATTTATTAGTGCTAACAACACACCATTTTATCCATAGTTACATGTAATAATGTAGAACATTCATGAAAGTAGACATCAGTAGTATCATTCATGTTTGTGCAGCTATAAACGTATCTTATCTTCTCTTTTTGTTGTTAATAAGACAAAAAAATGCAGCTTTTATTGTTATGAAGAAACTAAAAACCATCCATCCTGAAGACCTAAAGTTGCACCTTTAGCTTTGGCACCTTAAAAAGCACTAACACTGGAGACTCCTTACAGAAACTCTACTACATTAACACTTAGGCATGCTTTTTTTTTTTTTTTTATCGTGTTTGTGAAGCATCACTGTGTAAATTGTTACCACTAAAACAATGTACTAAAATGAGTGTGTTAATAACAACCTTTGATATTTAATTTATTTATATTTAATAGAAAATAAATAAACAGTTTCTGCTTAATTAGAATCGAGAATTCAGCAGTAACGGTATTTAAAAGTTTGCCTTTTACATTTGGTTGGTTTTGTACCTTGCGGCATCTCCGATGTGTGCAAGTTGTTCTGGGAACTTCAGCAGAGCAGCCTCACTCTTCTGAGCTTGCTGGAAGTAAAACGGAAAGACATTATAAATGGAGAAACAAATGGTGACATCAGCTAACATCCTTTTGTAAAAAAAAATATTAAAAGTTTCTTTTACCATCACAACATAGTGCATGAGGTTCATTCCTGGTTTGTTGGCTTTGGTGTCAGCAAGTTTCAGCAGAGATGTCATGCGGAAGCCCACAGCGCTGCCAGCATAGCCGCCCTGAGAACAAGAAAACTCATTTGTGAGATCGATATCTGTTACATAAGTAAGTTCTTTTATTGATCTAATCAGATTTTTATATACAAATCCAAAATGATTAAGTCTTACAGCATTCATGTAGTTCCCAGTCTTCAGCACCAGGCGGATGACAGAATGAAGGTCAACACAGTCCAACAGTTCTAAGGGACAGTTTCAGATTAAAGCCAGATTTATTTCACATGTTCACTGGATTACGAGACATCTACAAATATTTTAGAGACGATCACCTAATACAATATTAAAACCACCTCCTAAAACAACTGCTAAAACAACCTTGACCTGGAAGATGGTGTTGGTGGTATCTGGAATTGGACTAGACAGGCTAGGCTTCGTCCCCACAAGGACATCACTGAGCTTTAGGCCCCCATGACCAAGTTACCAGGTCACCAGCTGTCCTTCCTTGGTCCACTTTTGGTAGGTAAAAACCATTGAATACTAGGAACACTTTACAAGACCTGCTGTTTTGGAGATGCTCTGACTGTTAGGTACAGGTCAAGGCATGAGGTCAAGCTTGTACGTGTCTCTTCTTCTGCCTAAAATGCTGAACGTGTCTCTTTTTCTGTCTAAGAACAGTCAGTTTGTCATGAGGCCATTAGGTCATGTCTGTCTTCGTTCTTAACCACCCATATCCTTATAGGATTTTAATTTCCTACCATGTTATGCCTAGCAACAGTAAATACTAACCAATAGAAGACCCCCCCTATCCATATCCAATCCTAGAGATTAGACAAATAGAAATGATTGTGTTTCTGGTAACCATCCTGACCAATGATCTGTAAACTGACAGTACATAGAGAGTGCAGGACGGAGGATGAGGGGCAAACTCCTTGATCGAGATCCGATCCACTAACGTTGGTAGAGGATCCTTGGGTGTCTTTCACCTTTACGTACCTACCACTGACCCAGTCGTCTAGCCATCACAATTTGTTCTTTGTCAAAGTCAGCTTACACTTGCCAATTTCTCCTGCTTCCAACATATCAACTTTGAGAACTGACTGTTGCTGTCTTGCTGCCTATTACATGTAGAGGTATCAATTTATGAGATAATCAATGCTATTTAATTCACCTGTGAGAGGTTTTGTCATTTTAATGTTATGGCTGAGTGATGTATAGAGTGTAACTGTAACATGCACATGTGCTAACATTATAATTTAGCATGCTAGGCTACTAATTATAGTAATCTATTAAAGGTACAGTAGTTAATTTAGTGGTTGTGTTTGTAATTGGATGAGACTAATTAAAAAAGGCTAATCTAAATCTAAATTAATACACCTTTACTTTCAGATGGCGGGATGGCGGCTAATAAGTGGATAATAAGTGGGAATTAGCATTACAATGAATAAAGTGAAGACGAGACACATCTGCCTGTAAAATACTGTGAAACTAAATACCGTGAGTCTTCAACATTCATTAAAAAAGTCATTCTGGAGTTGAGAGAGACAACCTTTTTTGGTCAGCTGAGCCAAATGATTTGACTCACTGAAAGGAGCCAGAATTTAAATCACCAATAGATATTAATGCATGACAGTGTTACTATTTATCCACACTCCCTCCCCTGTCAATCATATTCAACATTATCGATCATGGGTGCCTGTCATACAGAAGTTGATAGGAGCGTGTGAAAGTGAACTATTTGCCTACTGTGCTTGCACACAGAGTAATGTGACCTCTGAACACTAGGCGGCAGTGAACACACTTGCCCGAATTAGGGGGCAGCCCCAAACAACGGTGTCCAGGAAGCAGTTGGGGGAGTTAGGTGCCTTGCTCAAGGGCATCTCAGTCGTGTCTTGCCCTGGGCCGGGATCGAACCCGGTTCCCTAACCACGGCTGCCCCCACAGCTTGATGTTGCATGAGCAAGCAACTCCAAAATAAGTAGTGACTCGAAGGAATCACAGGATTGCCCTCGCCCTCCCTGGTTTGTGGCAGTGGCACATTACATCCAATTGGTGGGAGTTGGATTTTTTACATTTTGGTCAAATGAGTCCATTTTACCTATAAGTTTTAATTTTCAGTTAGAATAATCGTTTCTGATCCAACCACAACTTAAAAAATAAAGGTAAGAATGTAAAAGCAAGAGACTCAGTGACTCACAGTTTTGGATGAGAATGAGGGCTTTAGAGGATAAAAACTAAGGGTGTGTCATTACCTTTCCCAGCAGCAGTCATGGTGTTAATGGAGTGATTCACCTCTTCCATGAACAAGGGAAATTCCTCTTTGAGTGCTAAACATTTCAGGCGCTCCTCATAGCTGGTGGAACAAATGGAGACATTTTAATAATCACATAGTCAGCCTTTTTTTTAAATATATAAATACGCAGAAAAAGATGTTAAATGTCTTTGTAGTTTTGTGGCTAGTTTTGGAGGACATCATCAGTGGCTCGAAAAATGAATTAATTGTGTTTAGCAACTCTCTCCAGCAACATTCTACATCATCCGATGCTTTGCTTTGATTGAGAAGTCACTGATGCTCATCTGCTCTTCTTGCTTGAGAACAAAGCTGGGTAACACATGCCTCCTCTCCGGCAATGCAAGCTTACGTCATGCTTTCCAACCATCACCTAACCCAAACCCTGCTTTTTCACACTGTACCTCCCCAGTGACATCCTATACCATAATATAATATAGTAATATTCTATACCATTATTCCATTTCCTTGTTTTTTTTCATGATGGAGCAGTGTTCTTGACTGCTGGATCCTTAAACTGTCACATAGTTATCTCAAGGCTTCTCTCAGCAGATTTGAACTCTTCCACTAAGAAGGCCACCATAAACATGGCAAAAACCCAAACTGCAATTGCCAAAAATGAAACAGGTAAGAATTTCCTAACAATGACATTGACAGCCTTATTAACACATTCTCTAAGCTCGGCACCCTGGCCTCAGTTACTCAACATGGAATTGGACCACCTGCTAAAGCTTGTCCCCGGATCCTCTACAATAAAGATTCACCTCTCTCATTCTTCCACAAGTTTTCCCATAATAAAAAACAGACAGCATTTCAGACTATTGTTCAATTTAGCTAACAGCTGACGAGGACATGGAGCAGTAGTGGTAATCATCTTGTCCTCCATAAAAGCTCAGATTGGAGGTGACCAGGTGCTGTCCTGCAGCCTTCCACCACAAACAACCCAATGAACGCCAATGGTGCATTAAGCCCAGTTACAACCAAATACCCTCAAAATATTGATTTATTTATTATTAATTGTTTTCAATGCTGAAATATTCTCAGGAACCTAAAGGACTAAACATTTTCCAGAACAAACTGTGTGGCACCTATTCAAAGGCATTAGCAAGGTCCAGAAATACCACAAACACATCTCTACCTTCTGGTCTCGATACCTGAATTTGATACCAAATTATTCAAAACATCCAAAAAAATCCTGGCATTCCTGCTTTCTGCACAGAGATATTTATTAATATCTTTGCTGATACACTAAAGAAGATCTTTCTTTTTATATTAAGATTAAGACTGATAACTAAATTAGTCTATGGTTATGCCATTCTTCTCTTCATGATAAAACTACCACCTGCCCAATGCCACATCCTCATTTTTTTCCATATAATAACCACAAGCTTCCACAGATACTAACAGAAATAAGAGACAGACATGTTCTTTATAGACATGATTTCCATTAAGTCCAGCTTATGCAGACGTTGCACAACAGGCAACCTCTTGTACCGTTTTTCACTTGTGTGGGCCTTTGTCCATTGATGGATCTATCTCTCCAACTTTAGGAATGTCTGCTGGTAACACAAATTCCACATGACCCTGATTGTCATCTGCTCATTTTCATTTGCTTCTTCAACTGCCTCCACTCTCAAGTTCAATAGATAAATAGATAGATAGATAGATACTTTATTGATCCCAGAGGGAAATTCAAGAATATTCTCAGTTGAAATTTGTTGACAAACTCCATATCTTTCCATGCCATAATTAAAAATAAGCCAGCCCAAAACAGCCCCCTGTAGAGTCTATTTCCTCCTGCTGTCATTGTAAGCGACCGCATGGTCTTTCACTTATAGTCAGCTGCCCTATTTACAGCAGTGACTAGGTACTCCAGACAGGTCATTTTAATTACAAACAGGAAAAAAAAATTCTTAGTGAAGTCTAAAGTAAATGCTGTCATGTAGAATAAATGTTTGTATCCCAGAAATACCATGTATGAATTCACAGGAAGCAGACAGGCTCTGAAAGTAATGATGCTCGAGAATGAGTCATATCTTTTGAAGATTAAAATGTGCAAGACTGCAAGACTGTGACTCACCATGGAAGCTTTATAAGTTGAACCATGAACTGATCAGCCTCAGAAAGTGCTGAATTCTTCCCTTTAAAGGCTTGAAGCTGCTTCAGCTGAAATTATAAGTGCAAGAGAAAAGTGAAGGTTTTGAGTTTGTTGATGTGAGCTAAACTAAAATGTTCAGGTTAGGTAATATTCAGTTAGTTAGACTAATATCAGTTAAATTTATTATGCACTAAAAATCTATTAAAAAAAAGAATATTTTTTTGGACAAAATAGTCAATTTTTGAGGGGGGGGGAGGGTTAAAAAGAAAGGAATTTAAAAATAATTAATTAATTAAAAAAATAATAAATGCAAGAAATAGTTCTATAACAGGGAGTCAGATTAAACATTTTAATGTTTTTTCTTTCCACTTTTAGCCATCATCGCTCACCCTCACTCATCTCAGAAATGTGCATATAGTTCTTGCATGGCTCTAATGTTGTCAATAAACTCATACATGGTGAATAAAAGTACCTCTCCAGACTCAGGCAGTAGTTTTAACAGCTCCTGCAGTTTCCCAGAACCAAATCTGTCACTCTTTCCATTGCAGATGTCCTCAATGAGCTCTTGTACTGACCTGTGGGGTGGGGTGTGGGGTGGGGGGTTTACCAGGGTTAGAAAATCATTTACATGATGGACTTCTGGGATTTTCTACTAAACAAAATACTTATTAATTAGTCCCACCATAGATGGGGAAGGTATGTGGTGTTACAAAAGGATAGTCCAATATTAAGAATCATCAATAAAAAAGAATAATCAGTGGACTGTCAGATAATAAACAAGTAGCAACAGACAGGACACAGACTAGAGCGCACTGCAAACCTTACAAGATCCTTACACTTGCCCATTTTTCTTCCTTCCGACACATCAACTTTGAGAACTTTGGTTAATAGCTCCTGGAATGGTCTAAGGGAGGTCAACTGATGAAGTGAAAGAGGAATGTGACCTCCATATTTAACCCATCCATGCAGTGAAACACACACACCAGTGAACAATAAGGGGCAGTGAAGACACTTGCCCAGAGCAAGGGGCAGCCCCAAACCACAGCGCCCAGGGAGCAGTTGGGGGAGTTATGTGCCTTGCTCAAGGGCACCTCAGTCGTGTCTTGTCCTGTGTGGGGATCGAACCCAGGACCGGTTCCCTAACCACTAGATCACGGCTGCCTCTACAACAACAAGCAACAACATCATAGATGCCCAAGGCTCAATCATTTCCATAGAGAGTGCAGGCTAGGGCATCCATTCTGATCCTATAAAAGATCTGGAGAAGGACTTGCTGCTACTTGGTGCCAGATACCACAGAACACCTTCAGAGGTCTTGTGAAGTCCTGGCCTCAACAAGTCAGAGCGGTTTTGGCAGGTGGTGTTAATGTCATGGCTTAGCACACGGTCTCAATGATATGTTTTACCCGACACTTTTCAAAGCCGAAAATCACCTGTAGAGTTTTGTAATAAGTCTTAGTGTGTACAAAAGCAATTAAAAATCGACGTCAGGATGGCGTAAAGCTTGAACTCGACTGCTGTGTTGTATGACATGCCTGTGACATGCCTAGCTTCTGAAAGCTCATGTAAGACAGCGTAAAGTTCTGCTCTTAGCAATATGAACAAGCAAATACATGCCTCAGTGCTGCAATTCTGTCACGGTGAATTCTTTTAGCAAGAAAATGCCTGAACAAGCTACAAGGGTTCGTCTTGTGTACATCATGAGGGTGGAACATGTTAGTATAGAACAAGTGCACAGATGTGGTCAGGCTCATTTTGGCGTGAAATTGTCATGAAAACCTTGGATTAACCTCACAAATGTTGTTAACTGTTGTTCGGGGATAACCTTTGTTCAGTGTTAAAGCTTTTACATCACTCAAACTAAGCAAAGTAAGAAAGCTCAACTTTTATCTTGCTAGCAAAAATAAATAGAGGAACAGCCACACCGATGTGAATTAATATAAAATAAAAAAAAATATTTCAACTGTTTTTTGAGTTTAGCAATTAATACGTTATCGTTTCCATAGTAACAGCTTACACAGGGACCTGTATGGCAAAAACCTTAACAAAAAAGTATTCAAAAGTTGTTGGGGTTTTTTTTAGGAAAATTTTTGTTTTTAGGCAAAAAATCAATTTAAAAAAACCAAGAAAAATGAACACAAATCAGGAAAAAAAATGCATGAATCAAGTAAAATTATCTGCCAATATATTTATTTTGTTAGGATTTCTTATGATGATAATAATAATAATAATAATAATAATAATAATAATATTTTTATTGGAATAAAATTGTAATCAAATCTTTAAGATTTTTAATATTAGATTTGTTTAGATTTCATGTTTTGCAGTGTAGATGCTAGAAAAGTAATAATAAATGTACAAACAATTTGTATCATTCTTTTTTTTTACTTCTGGAAAATTCAGATAAAACAAACATAAGGGAATAAAACACTATGATGTGCTGTTATAGTAAGATAATCAACTTCAGGGTGGTAACAGTCAAACTGTTTCACATTATAGATGAAAGTATATAGTAATATATTAGTGCTATTAATTGTCCAATTAATTGTAAATTTATAACCATTGGAAGAAAAATTTTAAAGATATAATTTAAAAGCCAACAACAGATTCAGTGGTATAGTTTTGCTAAGTTATCTAATCTAATTGTATAGCTATAATATGGCTAATTGTATAATACCTGGGCATTTTGATTTTGCACACTGAAAACACTGTTGTAGTAATACAATGTTCCTGAACATAGCCAGACAGAAAGCTGGTCAACGAATTACTGAATTACTGTTCTTAAACACTATAAACTAAACATAACCCTAACCCTAACCCTAGAAGATTCACAACATTAAAACTGACCGTAAATTGATAAAATGTACAAAATGTTTTGTTCTGTAATACATTAAATAAGTAAAATTGCTTTGGTTTAAGAAGAACTTTTTAATACATTGATTGTCTTTGTCTCCATCTGTACTAAATTCCATCATAAATAACTATTTTCCCCCGTAATTCCCTTGACTGACTATTTTTGTTGTTCTTGTTTGTTTGGTTTGATTTTTGGTAGATTTTCCTGTTAATTGTGACATTATTAAAAACATGTTTTAACAGAAAATTTCAAAGCTAACTTGTTGTATCAATACAGTGTTCCTGGTGTTATTTCTGTTTATAAGTCATATAACATTAGTGTTAACAACAAGTCATTTAATTCTGAGACGTTCCCCAACATTAAATGTGACATTTTATACGTTAATAAAATGTGACTCTCAGTAATAATAATAAAAACATATTATTGTAATTTAATTTAAATTGGACAACAATAAATTAAAAAAATAACAATTTAACAACAGTAAATCCACATTATAATACCACCCTGTCACTGATTTTTCTATAACAGACAGCATTTTTATTTCTTACACAAAAGTAATCTAATCTCAATTCAGTTTTATTTATAAAGCACTTTTAACAATGGACATTGTCCCAAAGCAGCTTTACAGAAAATAATGAAAAGGGTTAAATA
>JAOVVF010000048.1:25292986-25306909 GCA_028565595.1 Duopalatinus emarginatus
AGGTGGTCGGAGGGGGTATGGGGGGCCTCAAATAAAAATCTGCTTAGGGCCCCATAAAGGCTTGGGCCGGCCCTGGTCATGTCCATCATGTCCAGTCTAATCCTCTAACTGCCTCAGCCTATCCATTAAACATTACACATACACGTCATACATTTTATACTTTTATACGTCACCCAATCAGAACTGGCCACATGGTGTCAGCATCATACCAGGAATTCCAGCACTGGGAACATTATTGCTGTTGTCACTCCTACATCTAGTCACGTCCTCCAGACTGATTATCAACCTTGCTGACTAATGACTAATGAATACAGTAAAAACAACCTGACAACCTGGTGGTGGCTCTATGATGGTATGGTACTGGGTTTGTTAAGCCGGCGTTCTGGGGGACCCCCAGGACGTTACTAGCGTGTCTGGTGAAGGTGAACCTTTATTCTGACGAGTTACACTTATTCACATTCTGATGGGTTTGGCCTCTTCTAACAGGACAATACGCCACCACGTTCGTCTAGAGACAACAAATGGTTATGGTTAGAGGAACACTCCGGAGTTTTGGGTTTTTGCCATTCCAACATAAGATCTCAACATGATCTAACACATCTGGGATGCCATGCAACGCACTGTGGAAATTATGGTAGTTATTTATGGTAGGAAATTATTATAGACACCAAATTATGGTTAGAGGAAGAGTTTCAGAGGTTTTGCCATTCCCACCATTCCCAAGTCACCCAAGTCTCATCAACACGGAACTCATCTGGGATGTCATGCAACACGCTGTGGAAAACAGAAATCCAGAATTCCTACACCTCGGAATACAGCAGATTTGTGGACCGTGCTTCAGGAAGTATGGTGTTCACTGCCTGCAGAATATTTCCGCAGGCTTGTAGACTCAACGCACCATGTAAGACCTACCAAGTATTAGACTGGTGTAGCAGTTTTCCTGGCACTCCAGTGCACATTAACATCAAACCTGGCTATAACAATTCTGTTGGCATTTACCTCCTTTTATTAATATTTTGACTTGGATCATTTCTATTATTAAAAGTCCGTTTGGAAACCGTCTAGGTTAACTCAGCTCACCGTTTTTTTCCCAGTACCCTCAACCGGACGTATTAGACTGGTGTGCCGGTTTTTCTGGTAATTCGGTGTACACTGATACTGTGCACTTATAGCGTCAGGAACATGGATTCCAGGACCACCAAGCATGAACCATACGCACACATTCACACCTAGAGCAGTTGACATACCAAAGACACATACCAGCGCGTTTTAGAGAGGTGGGAGGAAACTAGCGAACCCACAGGAAAACCACATGGACTTGGAGAGTACATACGAAACTAAGAACCCTGATTACATGGCGAATAAATAATTTCCACAGAGTCGTTTTTCTCATGCATTTTCTATATACTATGAAACGCAGTGTACTTTAATATGTTTCAACTTACCTTAATTTTTTACCGCTAAAACTCTTAATGCATCAAACAGACTCGTTTTACCTTATAATGTTATTTAAGGAGTGAGTATGCATCACTTTAATCATATATTTAAGGTTTTAATTCATGGGTTTCTTTTCCATGTTGTGATTAAAGGGGTAATTAAGGACATTTCCAGTAGTCTTCATTTTGTTTTAAAGGTTGTAATTCAGAGGATGACCATGATTATTAAGAATTAAGGGGTAATTAAGGGCATTTTATATAATCTTCATTTTATTTTAAAGATGTTATTTCAGGGCATGATTGTGTGTTTTTTTTTTTAACTCTTAAGAGGTTTATTCAGTGCATTTTAAGTTCTGTATCTAAATTGTCAGATGGTTATGAACACTGACCCAGTGCCCTGTGAATATACACCTCACGTATGTAATTCAGTATTTAATACATTGAAAACCACCTTATTAGGAGGTGACCATGAGTCCACAGCACCATGACATTTTATCATGAACGTCAATACACTCTTGAGGTATCTTAACCCAACGCTTAAATAATCAAAATTCAGTACGAATTTTTAGGAACTAAAATTAAGGAGCAAATCATTTTCAAAAAAAGGGAATTTACCCCTCTGACAAAGAGTCATGTACATTACTTGAAAACGACTTTTAGTAGCGAACACATGCTTCTGACAAGTGTGTTCACTGCACCCAAGTGTGTGCATTTAAATCAAATTCTTCTGTGTGCAAGGGCAATAGTTCAATCACTTCACTTTCACTTTTACAAGGAAAGGGTGAATTTGGTGTATGCATTAGGTGTTTGCACAGAATCATTTACGCTTATATCTATTTAGCATTGTGTTTTATGTTGCATTGTGTTTGTTGGGTTTGTTGTTCTATGCAGCACCTTGGTCTGGAGGAACACTGTTTCGTTTCACTGTGACCGTACCCACTGTATGTGGTTGAAATGACAGTAAAACCCACCTGACTTTACTGGAAATGTTGCCAGAATACAAAAAGGCTTTATACCTGCCCGCTGTCATTACAATAGCCTCCTTTAGAGCTTTCATTATTGTGTTTAGATGAATGTCTGGGGTCATTATCTGGTTGAAGAACCAACCTAGAATCAAGTCTTGGCAGGAAATGAGGTTTGGGGTTAAAAGGTCTGGATCTGGATATATATATATATATATATATATATATATATATATTGTGGACCACTAAGCTGCATCTGAGCCTTCACTTATCACAGGGGGCTTTTTGGTCTCATCAGACCCTTTACACACCTTGCTGCTATGAAGGTGGAGCAATAATGGAACATCTGAATGGATGGATGGATATACATACATACAGACAGACAGACAGAAAGACAGATAGATAGACAGACAGACAGACAGACAGATAGATAGACAGACAGAAACTTCATTCATTCTGAGGGAAATTTATGCATCAAGTAGCTTATATGACACAAATATGACACAAACAGATTACCAATGATACATCATACATTTTAAATATTCTGTAGGAGTGCCAATAGGTAACGAACACCATACTTCTTACAGAACGCTCCACAAATCTGTTCTATTATGAGGTGTAGGATTTCTGTGTTCCACAGCGATTTGCATGGCATCCCAGATGTGTCTGATAACGTTGAGGTGGGATTGACTAAACCCCAAACTCAGATGAATGTTCCTCTAAGCATAATGTGGCGTCTCTAGATGTGTGTGGTGGTGCTTTGTCCTGTTAGAAGAGGCAAGTCTATCAGAATAAAGGTGTTCACCTGTCAGAGACATTTGTGGATGTACCAGACATCCCATGGAATGCCAGCTAAACAAACCCAGTACAATTGTGGAGCCACCATTAATCTGTACCGGTTTTGTTTTTTCTCTGGGACTTCAGTATATTCAGGCTTTACAATTCTCCAGAATAAATGCGGCTCAGCAAAAAGAAGGCACATGTAGCGTTTACCTGTCAGAGACGTTTGTAGACGTACCAGGAATCCAACAGAATGCCAGCAAACAAATCTGATACCATTATGGAGCCACCACCAAAATGGTGTACCAGTTTGTTTTTTTTACAGCCTGTACCTGTTTTTCTGGCACTTCAGTGTAATGCCGGGGATCAGGGTTTAATATCTAACACGGACTGGTGTGCAACACAGGGATGCCGAAAACACAGTATTAGAACTGACTGGAACTAAAGCATATCCATTGAGTTGCCAGTTCATTACACATCTAGTATTGAGTTGCACCTCGGCTGGCCTTCAGAACATCATGAATTCGCCTGAACTGGGTGCATTGTGCTGGAAATTCACACCATGCAGAAATGATTACATTTCCCATTTGCCACAAATTGGATGGCCACACAGGCTTGCTCAAACAGTCAATTCCACCTCTCCTCAAATATACCTGATAGAGATCCGCGGACTGGGGCAATACAAAACCTCATCCCTGGAGCCATCCGGGGATAATATACTGTATGGCTGTGACATGGTGCATTGATATCCCAGAGATCTAGAAGTGTCTATATTTAAACCAAAAGGTAACTGGTCAGCAAAAAAGGTTCAGATACGTTCTGCCATTCAGACACGCTTTAATGGGTATTAGCAGGATTAGTGTTAGCAATAAAGCTATTCCCAGTGACAAAATACTGCCACCACCAGCCCATGCTGTTCCACTGTTTACCCCAAACAGAGGGGCTCCATATTAATGGACTATTAGTGGTATATCCTGGGTGATGATGACCTTCCATTGACATTACTTATTATCACCACAGTAATAAGAAAGGCAAGTTTTACCTCTTTTATTTATTTATTTTAGTTAAAAAAGCAACATTTGCTCCCCTGAACGTGCCTATCCACACACACACACACACACACACACACACACACACACACACACACACATTCATGCTTAAGGAAAGCTTAGCACACCTACTTGCATGTGGGAGTCAGAAGGACAACCTAGAGGAGACATACACACGGACATGGACATGGACAGGCAAAACGCTCAGGATCAAAGCAGGGCTTCTGGAGCTGTGAGTAGGCAACGGTACGCAGAGGACCTCGGTTTCTTTGCTTGGATGTTGCTTGTATTCATTTCTAATCATTTCATCAGCCTGGATTTGTTTACAAGCCACAGTTCTAGCGTTCACTGCAGCATCTGTTACATTTAATCAATATACAAGACAGGGTACTTCCTATATTTTAGAGGAAGAGGCGAGTTGATTGACATGGCAGATAAACCATCACAGAGCTTTTCTATATTCCCTCAGTGACACGAAATAATCACTAACCAACAAAACTCATAAAGACAGGATTCCTTGGCTTTATCTTTCTTTCAGAAGTCAGATATCACAGTGTTCGGAAGTTTGTTTTTCCAATGAAAACTGTCCCACAATATGTGAGAGTAAAGATCCTGAAGCTTGTGGCCAGAAAAGTGTAGAAAACATATCACACAATTACATGGCTCCTGGGCAAAGTGTCTGAGGTGGGTGTTTTAACGACCCCAACATGATCTTCTTTTCTCAGCTTTGGTGCTCACTGGAGATCTTTTAAGGTTGCAGTCCAAGAAATATATAAATAAATACAGACAGATGATGCATTTCTCATATTCTTGTCTGTTATGTCTTCTTGCACTTTTCATACATTATCCAGGTTTAATTAACATGACTCATAAACTCATATCACTCAACCCAGTGCGTGATTAAACATCAACTGATACTAGAAACGTCTAGAGAAGCCAATTTATAGTTAGAGGAACACATGTCTGAGTTTGGGCTTTTACCAGTCCCCCCAAAGTCACCACATTTCAGTGTGTGTTATCAAACACATCCGGGATGCCATGCAATGCGCTGTGAAATCCTACACCCTGGAATACAACAGTTCTACAGTAAGTATGGTGTTCATTGTCTACAGAATATTTCCACAAGCATGTGGAGTTCACGCCCTGTGTGGGACCAACCAAGAATTAGACTGGTGTACCAGTTATTCTGCTACTTCACTGTAGTACTTACATGAGCCAAATGATTTAAGACTTTTATAATGGAGATGACTAGGAGGAGTTGGGAGGGTCGGTCATGTACCTAATAAACTATCAGTTATGTATATATGATTTATGTCGTTGCTTGGTTTTTATTTTCTTCTCAGTAAATCTACAGCGTGGCGTATAACCGGCGCTAAACATGACAACTATAAAGTCAGCTAGAAGTGTTTATATTCAGCAGAAAGCATATAATTGCACCTGCGTTAAAGTTCACGCAGGGGTAAGAGACACGGTTCATTGTAAAGTCAATATTGCCTATGAATGTTCATGTGTTACTCTTGGCCCAAGCGAATGTCACTCCGGAAAGGTGGCCATGATCTCGGTATGGATCATAAAGCAACAGAGAAGGACTTACATGCATCAAGAGTCTTTTGAGGCTCGATATCACAGTCTCGGAGTCTCGAAGGGTTTCCAGTTCAAAGAGCGGACTGATATACAAGTCAGTGAAAGCTGTCTAGCCCGTCTAGTCTCCTCTGTGTAAACTTCTATTATTTTTGCTTTCAAATCTATTTATCCACTTAGCCCCAGGTTTGATCCATTCATACATCTACATTCATATGGCGGACAGTTGGATTTATTCTTACAAGGCCTTGCATTGTCATTCAGCATGGACGTGCTTTGTGTTTTCAATGTACCTCACTGAGGCTTTTTTCTTTGAAGGATGAGACGCTTCATGATCGAGGCAGATGTGAAAAATCCAGACTGTGTTTCTGCTTGATGACTGAAGTATTGTAGATGTTCGGATTTTAACACTCGACCCGAACATTTTCCATGCACTTCAAGTCAAACGACCTGCTCAGATGAAAAAAAAAAGGAGTCGATCCTTGAAAGGAAGTAAGGCAAAAACACAGCATAGACATCTGCTTCATTAATATACACTGTACCTCAATGGTGTTTTATATGTATTGGTGTTTATTAGGTAATTAAATGTTAAAGTTAAATGTTAATCATTTGTGGGTTATTTTTGGAAGATTTTATCATAGAGGATGCAATTTTGGAATTTTGGAAATGTCATCCAGAGCAACTTGTGGTGGGGACAAAAAGATAATTTTACTAACTATAACTATAAGTATAACTATAACTATATTACTAACTATAAAATGCATAATGCAAATGACATACTCAAAATACTGAATCTTCAACATTTAAATTTTGTGAAATGACATAATATCTATTACTACAAAATAATACAGCAGTAAAATTGAAGCGATGGACCACTTTGCTTGCACACAGAGAAATTTGGGTTAGGTGCCATGGAGCAGCCGTGGGGCAGCTGTGGGGCAACAGTAGGGCAGCCGTGTCCTTGTTCCCTTAGGGAACTGGTCTTGTGACCGGAAGGTCCCGGGTTCAATCCCTACAATGGAAAAGACACAGAACAACTGATTGAACCACCAACATTTGGGTTACAGAGCTAGTTCCTTCGAACCACAAGCCTATGCCTGTCTCTGAAACATGGACTATATTACTAACTATAAAATGCATAATGGAAATGACATACTCAAAATACTGAATCATCAAATTTTTAATTTTGTGAAATGACATAATATCTATTACTACGAAATAATACAGCAGTAAAAAATTGAAGCGATGGACCTAATTTGCTTGCACATAGGGAAATTTTAGTTAGGTGCCTTTTAGGTGCCAAAAAAAAGTTTCCTGACCCCGAGCCATGGCTTATAACCCTGTGTAGTTATAAGAAAATAATTAACAATAGGGTGGTGTGATGCAACCCAGTGCACTGAAGATGATACTTTTGCTAACCCAAACTAGCAAAAGCTAGCTAAGTCACAAGGTATAAAGACAATCCAGTAGAGAATGAGTGCACATGTGGTGGTATGTGTCATGTCAGCTTAATTAGCAACAGGGGAGAGAGATGAGGTCAGTGGATGTTTCTAGCAGAAGCACAGGGGTATAGCAGGGTCTGAAATGACAAGAAAATATCCACTAAACAGGTCGCCAGTTAGACCACTGAGCTCTGACACTGGAGACTCCTTCCATACATAAATGTGTCCTTGCTGAAAACTTGAAATCTACTGAAATTTTGAGCAAGCCATTTAATCGGGCATGTGTGTTCACTGAACAAATAGGTCAAAAGTTGATTTCAGTTCCACTGTACAGTGGTCAATGAGTGGTTCACTTTCACATATCTTTATTTTACATTTATATAAATTTGAGGTTACAGTGGTATGGAAAATCTGAGATGACAAGAGGAGGAAACCCATCCACATTTAGGTTAGATTATAAATTATCCAGTCTATAACTGTATGCTATATAGAAAAATGTCCAAGCGTGTAGCCAAGAAAATGTATTACAGTCTTAACATAAAGTCCGTTTTGTTTCATTCTGTAAACTGTTCACTGATGGACACTTGACTGACGGAGAGTAAAACTGTCATGCAGTAAAATCAGTCCAAAGTCAAATTCACGGCTTCTAAGTGTAGCTTTTGGCAGTCCATCACGGTGATTTTTATATAGTCCGTGTAGTCAACACCTACTGACAGCATAATGAAATTTATACCTCTGTGCTGTTAAATTCTCAATTTTGATTGCTGTTATAGAAACATAATCGACTCGCTGGTACCGGTATTATACATTAGGCTGCATTACACCACCAAAAATTGTTCATTGCCCTATAACAGAATGCAATAAAAGTCTTAAATCATTTGACTCATGTGAATACTACAGTGCAGTGAAGTACCAGAAAAACTGGTCCCCCATGGGACATAGACTCAGAGAGCTTGTGAAAATATTCTGTAGGCAATGAACACCATACTTCCTAAGGAACGGTCCACAATTCTGTTGTATTCTGCGGTGCGGGATTTCTGTCTGCTACAGCACGCTGCATGACATCCCTGATGTGTTCGATAACACTGAGTTCTGGCGACTTGGGTGGGAATGGCAAAGCCTACAACTATAATTTGCCGTCTCTAGACGTGCGAGTCCAAACCCATCGGAATGAGTGCAGGACATGGAAAAAATAAGGGACACACTGCGTTCACCTGTCAGAGACATCTGTAGGTGTACCAGGGGTCCCATTGGAATGCCAGCTAAACAAACCATTATCAGCCGATGTGTTTCACTATCCTCTTCTCTCCTCTATCATTTACTATTCTTCAGTCTGTCTTAATACTCATGAAGTGTGATTCCAGATGTTTCTGAGCGACCGTCTGTGCTCTTCCCTACAGCACGAGCTCCGGCGTGATCTACAGCGTTAATCAGACCATAGACACAATAGAAGCTCAGAGAACGCAGGAGAGCTCGGCTCGGCTGAAGATTTCTTGCCCGTTATGTCATTACTCCCAAGCCAAACAGTTACAAACATGGCTGTGTGTTTACAATCTAAAGCATATGGACCTGATCTCTTTATAGTTTTGGTAATGTGCGATTTTAAACAAACTGTCAGCTTGTTCCCCTCGTGCTTGTGGTCTAATCAGAGGAAGAGACACTCACTATTATGGATTCACAATATGCGTGACTTAACTCAGAATACAAAACGTTGGCTAGAAATGAAGCAGGGCGCATATAAAGAAACAGTGTGATGCCTGTTTGTTCTGTATCTATTACACTGATCTGGCAATAACATACCACTCTGTTACCCACAAAAGGGAAAAGTAATGAGTAATGAGGAAAAGTAATGATCGAGACCTAGAATTTGACTTACACATTTAAACCATCCGAGCAGTCAAACACACATGGCAGCCGTAGGGCAGTCGTAGGGCAACTGTAGGACAGCCATAGGGCAGCCGTAGGGCAGCCGTAGGGCAGCTGTGGCCTTGTGCTTAGGAAGTCTCATGACCGGAAGGTCTTGGGTTCGATCCCTACAATAGACAAGACACAACACAACTGAAGTGCCCTTGAGCACCTAAAACCCCAATTGCTCCCTGGGCTCTGCGGTTTAGGGGTTGCCCCCCGCTCTGAGAAAGTGTGTACACTGCCACCTGGTGTTCACTAGTGTGTTTCACTGCACAGATGGGTTACATGCAGAGGTCACATTCCTCTGTGTGCAAACACAGTAGGCAAATAGTTCACTTTCACACTAGTGGAAATGAACATAACTGCCTGGAGAGGGAGGGCAACTCTATCCACAGCACCTGGGGAGCAGCTGGGTGCCTTGCTTGCTTGCTGATTGAACCACAACATTTGGGTTACAAAGCTGGTTTCTTTGGCCCTGAAATGTGGAATATGTTTTTCAATGTGATTTTTTAAAAAGTAGCTTTTCACATGTATTTCTTGGTTGTGATCCATGACACCCCTTGAAAGTGCAAATTAACATCATCATGTACATGAGAACTGATGTGCTGATTAGGACAAGATTGAAGTGGCTACTTGAAATGAAGAGGATAATGGTTTTAAATGGGTGAAAAAATGACGTATTTTACATAAATTACACAATTTAAACCGACACAAAAATTCAAATGCACTATGTGTACTAAACTTTGTTACAAAGTGTGTATATGTACATGTACAGACACAAATGGAAGTCTTTAACAGGGAAACGGTGCAAACAAAAAGTAGAGTCAATAAAACGAAAAACACTAACAGAAGAAACCAATGGCTTAGTAATGGCTTACTAGTGAAATCCAAATATACTGAACAAAAATACAAACGCAACACTTTGGTTTTTGCTCCCATTTTTTCATGAGATGAACTCAACGACATTTTCTATGTACACAAAAGACCTTTTTCTCTCAAACACTCTTTACAAATTTGTCTAAATCTGTGTTAGTGAGCACTTCGGGGGCCCACAGGGCAGCCGTGGCCTAGTGGTTAGGGAACCGGTCTCGTGACCAGAAGGTCGCGGGTTCGATCCCCACCCAGGGCAAGACACGACTGAGGTGCCCTTGAGCAAGGCACCTAACTCCCCTAACTGCTCTCCAAGCACCGTGGTTTGGGGCTGCCCCGCTCTGGGCAAGAGTGTTCACTGCCCCCTAGTGTTTACTGGTGTGTGTGTTTCACTGCACAGATGGGTTAAATGCAGAGGTCACATTCCTTCTGTGTGCAAACACAGTAAGGCAAAATACTTCACTTTCATAAAGACCACTCTAAAATGTGCAGATTTATCACAGCACAACACCACAGATGTCACTAGTTTTAAGGGAACGTGCGATTGGCATGCAGACTGCAGGAATGTCCACCAGAGGGCTGCGTTGTGACTCGAGTGGCTCATGGTGGCGGTGGATCTCGTCACGGTATCCCAGGGCATTCACAATGCCAGCAATAAAATGCACCTGTGTTTGTTGTCCATGACATACGCCTGCCCGTACCATAACCCCACCGCCACCATTCAGAGAAAAGTCTTAGATCTTTGAGTTTAGCTCATGAAAAATGGGAGCATGAAAAATGTGTTGCATTTATATTTTTGTTCAGTGTACTTCAGCATGAACTAAAGAATCGGCGGAGTTTACATAGGCATGGTGCAGGGGCAGGGTAACTGTGAAGGTGAACCTAGTTAACAGAACACAAAAGAGGTGAAAGAAACACAACTTAAATTCAGGGAACCGAGAACGAGTGGAATGTGAAGTACGACGGCAGCCATCTTGCCTTGGCGCTGGGAAGAGGCAGCCATTTTGTTTTGCTGCTGAGTGCTGGAGCTGGAAATCCTAACCAACTCTAAATTACTACTATCATTGTAGGTTTAAAGATCATTTACGGCAGATGTTTGCCAACTCTTACAGAGTTTCCAGTTTAAAAGTTTCATAAATGTTATGTGCATTTACATAATTTCAGCGGAAAAATGCAAACTAAGCAGTGTCTCCATCCATTACAGTTATGAGAAGAAATTTTAGATGACATTGGATACTGTAGGGTAGACTAGGCTTACTGTAGGATAGCATAAGCATAGGCTACCGGAGCAGCCACAGGCTTGTGGTTATAGACCCAGCCTTGTGACAGGAAGGCCCGCAGTTCGATGCCCTGTACTGACAAGATGTGACAGAAGTCCCCTTGATTAAGATGCCCAACCCTAATGGCTCCCTGGGTGCCATGAATAAGGCTGCCCACTGGGTGGGTTAAAGGCATACAAGAAATTCCTCTGTGTGAGAGGTGTATGGAACATAATAGCGTTTATTCCGACAGCTACCTGGCGGATATATTTGTACGTGCATTTACAAGCCACCACACAACATGTGTTACGTTACATCACATCGCATTTGCATTTAAATACAGCCTCAAAGTGTAGAAGAAATAAAAAGCAGCACCAATGTGCCATAACCGTGTGGTTTAATGTATATTTTTAAAGCACTTATGTGTAGTTTGTCTTGGCAGAGAAGAAGCGAGAGAGATTATTTGCCTAATGCCTTCTCTTTGCCTTTGTCCTGTCTGTGTGTGTGTGTGTGTAGTATGGTTTTCCTACATCAACCACTAAACTCTGAAGAAGCTAAAGAAGACATGAAAGCCTCATCACATCTTTCTCAAATTCCTGCTCTCAAATTTTGATAGCACATCATAATATCACATCAGTCAACAGAGCAGTTCTGTGCTGAGCTAGTCAGAGTGATTATGGATTGTCTTTTGATTATGTAATTTATCATCTTCTAAAGGCTTGACTGTTACACAGAGTAGCATAGCGATGTGACGTGATAACCCGGCGCTTCAGTGCTAGAGACCTGACTGTAGTTACGGGTTCAAATCCAAAGACCAAAGGTCCTTATTTCTCTTCTGGGACGTCTTTCTACTAGATTTAGAAGGCTGTGATGATTTGTGTTTATTCAGCAACAAGAGTATTAGTCAGGTCAAACATGGATTGTCAGGCAACGGTGCATTTGGTATTGCAGTTCATCCAAAAGCTGTTCAATAGGGTTGAAGGCAGGGATCTGTGCAGGACATTCAAGTCCAAATTTGCCAATCCATGGCTGCATCTGAAATGGCATCCACTTGAATACTGCCTACTAGCTTGGAGCGAGTACGTACTGCTGAACTGCTAAGTACACTTCTAGTATGCAAGCATGTAGTATGCACACGGATGCACTCGATCCACCATCTTACCAACAACCTTTGACCCAAGACGTCACACCACTTGAGTACCCCCTTCTTCAGGAGCCCTGTCCCGCACAAACATTTATAGTTTCAATTTTAATTAACTTTACATTTCGTTTGGAATTAAAAATGTTACCTCATCAAAGCCTACATGGATAATCATAAACTTGCTCTGTCTCATTTACAGATAAAATGGACTCGCAAATTTGCTTGCAGTGAATTATAGGATATGTCAGGCTCGGATAGTTCGAATACATGCTGGGAGAGCGTACCAACAAATCTCTCCCAACCTAGTAGGACATCCGGGTACCTTTCGCATGCTACCTGATACATACTAATAAATTTGGACATACTACATCGGGTCGCATACTAGATTTGCATACTAACTAATATGGGAGTATACCATTTCATACGCAGTCCCTGTCTTCATGGAGCTTGCTTTGTGCACAGGGGCATTATCATCTACAGGAAGACTTTGGTAGCTAACTGGTGTGGATTGTTAACATGGATGCTTTATACTTGTTCCTTGTTATACTTTATCCTGTTGTGAGTTTTCCACCAGTCTGTCAATACCAATGCTCTTTTTCTTTTTCAAGCTGGATTCCATGAGTGAAGGAAACTTTAGAAACTTTTAATGATTATTGATAACACTGGCCACCCCCTCTGTTCTACCATGAAGGAACAGAGAAGTGTGTTCAGCAACTGGCTGAAACAGATGTGCTGCTCCAAAGAGCGGCATCCCATTGCCATTAGACTCTACAATGAGTAGATATAGCCAAATACCCCATACAGCCAAAGCATAGCAAGGAGGTCTGGATTGCAGTCAGTGTTTCAGTTCCAGTGTTACAATCGAAGCCAAGGTTCTGTGCAGGATAGTCAAGTTCTTCTACACCAACTCTGACAAACCATGTCTTCCCACATGACAGTTCGGCTTAAAAATGTCTTCTTGTTGTGTTGTGGGCGCCAAAACAGGAAGAACAGGGTTAGTGGTTCAAAACGAATGTTTACCGGATACAAGCTGACACAGTTCATCAAAAAAAAAAAGAAGACAGCTGTGGTTCAACACAATAAGACTGAAGGATTGGACAGCACACATTTCATATCAGGAAATAAATAGGTACATGAAAAGTTTCTCAGTAGGTTTGTATTGGTTATTGTATTTAAATCAGAAGTTATTATTCTGTACCGCTAACTTTCGTTAATTTGAAGCACTGTTACGCAAACTGATGTAGAATTTCATGCAGCAACTGGAGAACTGTGTCATTAAACCTTTAACCAACCCTGGACTGAACTATATTAGGTACACATCTGCTCAGAGACAGCTCTGGAACAACAGACTTTTTACATTGTTATGGAACGATGCTGTGTCTGAAATAAACAAAAATTGTATTATCTCATTAACTACTAACCGGATTCCAAAAAAGTTGGGACACTAAACAAATTGTGAATAAAAACTGAATGCAATAATGTGGAGATGGCAAAT
>JAOVVF010000048.1:25310400-25320667 GCA_028565595.1 Duopalatinus emarginatus
ATGTTCTATTACGAATAAAATATTGACATTTGCCATCTCCACATCATTGCATTCAGTTTTTATTCACAATTTGTTTATTGTCCCAACTTTTTTGGAATCCGGTTTGTACATGATGGCAGTTTATATACCATCAGTGTGTGTGTAAATCACTTTCTTGTGCTTGTGTGTTCACTAGTGTGTGTATATGGGTGTGTTTCACTTCATGGATGGGTCACGTTCCTCTGTGTGCAAGCGCAGTGGTCAGTGAGTGGTTCGGTTTTACTACAAATGGATAAAACATATAATATGCTTTGCTGGTTTAGGAAAATAATCCAAACAGAACAGATTTGCTTCAACAACCCCAGCACTGCATTGTTGATTATTTTCCTATTACAGCACAACCCTGGTCCTTACTGTATAACAGCGGTGACAAATTCTCTTGGGTCTTTTCGGGTCTATACTGGTGACCTTCTGGAAATACACTGCACTTTATTGTTTGTTTTGTTTCAGTAGACTTCTAATGGATGCATCTACACTGAAGTGCCAAAAAATAAATAAAAATGGAACACCAGTCTAATACGTGGTCCATTAAAGGAGCGTCGGACTGCAGAACTATAGAAATAATCTGTAGATATTTACTGTAAAATGGTCCACAATTCTGTTTTCCGAGATGTAGGATTTCTGTGCTCCACAGTGCATTACATGGCCTCCCAGATGAGTTCAATAATGATGAGATCAGGTGACTGGTGGGAATGGTGGGGATGGCAAAACTGTTCCTCTAACCATAATTTGGCAGGACATGAACTGGTGTAACTCATCAGAATGGAGACACGCGTAGTGGTTCACCTGTCAGAGGGGTTTGTAGATGTACCAGGGGTCCCATGGAATGCCAGCTCCAAACTCCATACCATTATGGAGCCACCAGCAGCCGCTACAGAGTATGGGGAGGGGGGGGGGCAAAAGAGATAGACAGGCAGGTACACCAGTTAACAATGCATCATGGATCTGGATCTGTAGAAGAATTTAACAGCAGTGGCCTGACTAAAACCATTAGACCCCGATGACAAACGGATGAATGGTTCAGTCCTGTTACGGCTCATCGGGCGAATGACTATTTATTCATAGATTAATTTATTTTTGATGAGTTATCAATGGGAACTCAGTTCATTTCATTCCATGATGCTTATTATACGCTGACAAAGTGTCCAGATTTTTTCCGACCATTTTTAACATGACTGTTTTAACCAAGCCAAAAGCTGACTCTTGTGTTAACTGACAGCCTTTTAGACCGCTACCTGGCTCCAATCGCAACAACATGGAGAGCTTTTTACATTCCTTTCCTTTTTGTCTCCTCTTACCTTTTCCTTTCCAGTCACATTTATAGAAACATTCTCAGCTCCTTGGGTCCGTGCCACATTTTTCATAAGGAAATCTTTTATTTGCAGCGTTCCATAGGACTCCCAGAGAGCCGTGTAGCACAACAGGCTTAATGGGAGTTCATGGGCCTGGTGCTGTAGACATCAGGCTTCCTTTTCTTCTGTTATCGTATATATATATATATATATATATATCTCGATATCTTTTTTCAGGTTTTTCAGGTAACACAAAAAAAAATCACAAAAATCTCAGGGGTAGAATCAATGATCTGAGGGTGCAGGCGGTTTTACAACAGGTGGCCACTGTCATGAGGAGATGATTTAGGCAAAAATAAAAGTAATTTTGTCAAAAAATGACTTTGGCGGTTATATTAGGAAGGTGACGATATATATGTGATTTACATTTCTCAGAGCTGTTGCGCTTGGCAGCTGAGCGCAGACGTATTTGTGGAGACTCAGGACAGGCGTTCAGAGAGCATCCTCATCCCCGAGAGAGATAAAAGAGAACTGATTGCTGTTTTTAATGGAAAACTGGTCAAATAACTAAAAGTCAACTGTCTAATATATGGAATATTTTGGAGAAAACGAGAAAACGTTTTTTTGGGTCTGCTTCAATGATTTAGTTTGAGGTTGAAATACACAGACAGAGACAAATATAGATGACACATTGGCTAGAATGAAACAGTTGAGGATGCTCTGTTATAGGAAACTAATCAGCATGGTGTTAGGCTGCCTGATGCAAAGCATGTTGTCACCTGGAGGTTGATTATTTCCCTATAACTTTGATTTCCCTATAATAATAATAATAATAATAATAATAATAATAATAAGAAGAAGAAGAAGAAGAAGAAGAAGAAAAGAATAATAAGAATAAGAATAAGAATAATAACAAAACAATGATAATAATAATAATAATAATAATAATAACAAAACAACAACAACAACAAAACAATAATAATAATAATAATAATAATAATAATAATAACAAAACAACAATAATAATAATAATAATAATAATAATAATAATAATAATAATAAATCTGTGTTTTAATTCATCAATGCACACACTAGTGAACACTGAGGGGCAGTGAGCACTCATACCCAGTCCAGTCATGCCCAGTCCCTTATCTGCAGCGCCTTTACATTAATTGCTCAAGGGCACTTCAGTCAAGTCTTGTCAGTTGTGGGACACAAACCTGAGATCTTCTGGTGCCAAGGCTGGTTTCTTAACCACAAGCCTATAGCTATTTATTATTATTTTGAACAATAATAATAGTGTTCACCTGTCAGAGACGTTTGTAGATGTCCCAGGGGTCGAATGAAATGCCAGGTAAACAAACCCAATACCATTATGGAGCCACCACCAGCCTATGTATTTTGCATTTGACACTGGAGACTCCTTCCCTAAACAGAAAATATATCAATGACCATATCAACAATGACACGTCTGTTTTTTTTAAAAAAAATCGATTCACGTGAATCATCTGCAGAAACGATAACGCATTTACTCTCCGAGCTGCTCTTATAGAAAATTCAGACTCAACACCGTCTGACCAATCAGAATCTCCTTTCACCAGCACTGCGGTTTAATGAACAGCGAAGCTCTGCTTTGTTTTTGCCCACCAGGAATGTATAAAATATCACAGCAAAAAGCACTCTACGTTCATTTTTAAACACACACACACACACACACACAAGAGCTCATTTAGCTGCCACTTTCTAGAAACAGATCTAGGCAAGGTCATCATCATTTGTTTCTCATTTCGTGGCTGCTGAAAGCACAGCCTCACTCATTACTGCTGGCGCAGTCTTGAAAGCTTTCCAAAGTTTTTCCAGTGGAGCTTAGAGGCATAATGATACCTTCAGCTGCTGTTGATAGGAAAGTATAGTTCATCCAGTCAGAGAGAAGTCTGTACTATTAATGTATGCATTCGTCTGGAGATGTTATATATTCACTTACCAGAGACTTACAGAAGTAGAAAATAAACTGCTACAGACTGGTGGTGGCTCCATAGTGGAACATGATTTGTTTAGCTGGCATTCCATGGGAACCCTGGTACATCTACAAACGTCTCTAGGTTCACCTGATATGGTTTTCTGTTTTCTGATATGGTTTTCAGTTTAGGGAAGGAGTCTCCAGTGTCAGATGCAAAATACATGGGCTGGCAGTGGCTCCATAATGCTATGGGGTTTGTTTACCTGGCATTCCATGTGACCCCTGGGACATCTACAAACTTCCAATACAGAAAACCTACACCTACGTGTGCCTCCTTTCTAATGAGTGACACCCGTTTATGTCCTGCATTTATTCTAATAGGTTTGGCGTTTTCTATCAGGACAATGCACCACCACATAAGTCTAGAGACACCAAATTATAGCTAGAGGAACACTCATGTGAGTTCGGAGGTCACCAGATATCAACGTTATCGAAGACATCTGGAATGCCATGGATCGTGCTGTAGAATACAGAAATCCTACACCTCAGAATACGTCAGAATTGTGTGAAGTATGGTGTTCATTGAGTACAGAATATTTCCACAAGCCTGCGGAGTTCATGCCCCATGGGAGACCTACCAACTATTAGACTGGTGTAGTGTTTTTTCTGACATTTTAATGTACTGCAACAAAATACTTGCTTGAGAAGATATGTATACTTTATATAAACTTAAAAGGTATGACATCCAATTCCAAAGCAGTTCCCATAGAGAAATAAACATAACAGTGGTCCAGAATTGAAGGTGTTAAAGCGCATAAGCATGGAGCCACAGGATCTGTAGGTGTTACCTTTAAAAACGTCCACCGTACAGCTCATTAAACGTGCCATAAATATCATATCTTTTGGATATGAGTGTGAGATCAAAAACAACATTATGTGCTTCCATAGAGAAATAAACAATGGGGTTGACTAGGTCTCTTGATGTTAGTCTGCAAAAGCAAGAAACTGAAAACCCAGGCTGGAAAAAAAGGTGTTTATAGATTTGCCACACACATATACTGTATATTCAGAAGCACTCGCCAAACTGTTCGTTAAAGGTGTCATAAAAACAGCGAACCATGTCGACATCTTGACATTCGAATGTGGATTTAGTAACCACTTTGCAGAGTAATTATTGGTGACGTTCGGAAAGTGGGCTCCGAGTCATGAAAATAAGGCGTCGGGAGCAAACATCACGTACGTTCAGGAGATGTGTGTGTGTGTGTGTGTGTGTGTTTTTGTCTGTGTTTGTTCTCTAAACCCAGCTGGGCCCGGAGCCATTTCTGTTAAGGCAGCTGCCACTGTCAGTTCAACAGGGAGGTTTTTTTTTTTCTTTTTTCTCCAAACTAATCTCTTCACAGCACATCATTTCCATCTGGGTGTGCTCGGCTTTTAGTGTGGGGTACGAAATTCCCTTCACGCAGCACAGCCCGCTAAATCAATTTAACCCTCCTTTATAAAGGGCGAGAAAAGAATCTATTACTCTTGTGATGGGAGATGTCTTGCACAGACCTACCGGACAGGAAGACCATGTTTCAGAGGGGTATTTTCAGAACAACAATAGGAAACGGAAAAATGGATGGGATTTGCTCTAAACCTGGAGAGCGGTGCCGTTGATGTTTATCTGAATGGGTTCACGCACCTCGCTTGCAAGGTGGTGCATGTCTTCAGTGCCAGATGCTAAATTTCCTCCACGCGCATAGCTGGTTTATGGGCTCCAGGGATCCATGACCTCTAACCCTTGGTCAAATGCTGTGTGTGTGCCCTGCGGTGGTGATATCCTGTTTTCCAGTCCAAAACAAATGCAAAACGGTCCATGGTCTAGTCTGCCAGATGCCTATCATGTAAATCAAACATGGTCCTATAACCCAGAAGCTCCTAGCAGTAACTCTGCTACCCACTGTGGACCACCTGGAAGTCTGTTTTGCTGTGTACCGACATGCTGCTTGTATATATAAAAGGATAATTGCGTGATATTTGGACTGTAAGAAGAATTGCATCATATATGGGTTTCTCGCTTTGTTGCAAACTATTAAATATTCTCTTTTATTACCACTGACAGGATCTGGCATTGCTTTCATTAAATAACACAGTAAACAGAGCACACACTGAGGGGGAAGAGCTGCAGCAGTACCTTCTGTATCCGTCTGAAAGACCACAGAATAACATTTTTATACCTGAATTATGTTTTCTTCGCGAGTAACGTATACAATTAGCTGGTAAAATATACACTGAAGTGCCAGAGAAACTGCTACAGTACAAGCCGAGGCAAAATAGATAGGATGGTGGTGGTTTCATAATGGTGTGTGTCTCCTTTCAGACTGGTTACACCCATTCATAAAGGCCATGCCCTTTTGGAAACCAACCAAGAAATCGGAGAAAACCGGATTACGTGCCGAAAGCCCCTGTGGACACAAGGAGAACACACCAAACTCCTCCCAGGCACACCAGAGCGAGGTTAGGACCCACAACCCAAGAACTCTGAAGCTGGGTAGCACACTACACAGCTAGTGACACCACAGTGGTCCGTATATACATGTGTACATCTATAGATAGCCATGGCCCACTTAAAGCTACATTCAGTGTTACAATATCACTTACGATCTTACAGCTATACACAGTCCTTTCTACACCATTCTCTTTCTTAAAGTTAACAAGATAAAAATGTCTAACACGCAGACGATCAGCACTGGTGTCCCCCAGGGATGTGTCCTCTCCCCACTGCTCTTCTCTATCTTCACCAATGACTGCACCTCAAAGGACCCAGCTGTTAAACTCCTCGAGTTCGCAGATGGCACGGCGGTCATCTGTCTCATTCAAGATGGCAACGAGTCTGCGTACAGGCGGAATCAGAATCTTTTTTAAAAGTTCACAAAATAAAAATGTAGCTAGTCACATTACCAAGACACCAGATAGCCCTTGTACTGAAGACTTTCACAGCAGGTGAGGCTTGCAGAAGACAATTCTAACACACAGACGATCAGCACTGGTGTCCCCCAGGGGTGGGTCCTCTCCCCACTGCTCTTCTCCATCTTCACCAATGACTGCACATCAAAGGACCCAGCTGTTAAAGTCCTCAAGTTCGCAGACGTCACTACGGTCACTCCGTCACTACGGAGTCCAGGCAGGAGGTTGAGCGGCTGGTGATCCACATGGAGCTGAACACACTCAAGACTTTTAAGATGACAGTGACCACTACCCCCCCCCCCCACAATATACAATAGCCCTGTGTCAACTGTTGAGACCTTCAAAACTATATTCATACACATTCCTTGTGTGTGTAAACAAACTTAGTGAAATACACCTGATCATAATTCTGATTCATTAATGCCGCAGCTTTCCGTCTGACACTGGAGACTCCTATGAAAATGCATCCACCTTACAAATGGTTACTATAGAAATGATATTCATTTCTATTAAGTGTTAGAAGGAGCGCATTAATATAAACATGTGATTTGCCATCAGAGCTGCTGTTATAAAAAAATAATCAAAACCTTCTAACCAAACAGGTTTCATTAATTCAACATCGCTGTGGAAACTGTTTTTTTTTTTTTTTGTTCGTCTGAATGACACTAATGATTTTCTGCCCTCATATTAAAGATACAGAACAGCTTCTTTTATTTCAATCACTTCATGTTTCTTCACTTCATTTTTTTCTTTCACATATTTCAGTTTTGACGAAGGAAATGGTTGTAATTATCTCATCCAGAAATCCAGGTCAGCGCAAGCGCTAGGCTGCTCTCTAAGTGGTGATCATCATCACTGGCATTGTGTCTCTTTCATTTTAATCAATGTTGATTGGAGAAGAAGTTGTCTCAGTATGTACGTACACTGTCTGGCCAAAAAAAGTCGCCATTTGGATTCGGAGAGTCTGGGGGCAGTGTTATGATGAAGTCAGCTGAGAACCTGAATGTACTGAATGAACAGGTTATAACATCAGTGGATTTTTTTTTCCCTGATGGTGTCAACGTATTAGTACAACGATGCCAAGATTAATCAGGCTTAAATAATGAAAGAGTGATTCAGGGAGCATGAGGAATCATTTTTACATGAGACCTTAACCCTATTAAATGTCATTGGGATGTGCAGGAAAAGACCATGAATTCTTCTAGTCATTACTCTACACCGGTCAAGTATCCATCATGGTAAACACACAGTGCAATGAAACACACACTATTGAACACCAGGGGGCAGTGAACACGCATGCCCAGAGTGGGGGGAAGCCCCAAACCATGGTGCCTAGGGAGCAGTTGGGGCATTAGATGCCTTACTCAAGGGCCGGTTTCCTGACTTCAAGGCCACGGCTCGCTCACTCACTGATCACTCATCGATCATTCAATTATCATTCACTGATCCCTCACTGATCACTCACTGATCACTCACTGATCATTCACTGATCCCTCACTGATCACTCACTTATCACTCACTGATCCCTTACTGATCACTCACTAGTCACTTACTAATCACTCACTGATCACTTAATTATCACTCACTTATCACTTACTAATCACTCACTGATCCCTCACTAGTCACTCACTTATCACTTACTGATCACGCACTGATCCCTTACTGATCCCTCAGTGATCACTCACTTATCACTTACTGATCCCTTACTGATCACTCACTAGTCACTCACTAATCACTCACTGATCACTTAATTATCACTCACTTATCACTTACTAATCACTCACTGATCCCTCACTAGTCACTCACTTATCACTTACTGATCACGCACTGATCCCTTACTGATCCCTCAGTGATCACTCACTTATCACTTACTGATCCCTTACTGATCACTCACTAGTCACTCACTAGTCACTCACTGATCACTTAATTATCACTCACTTATCACTTACTGATCACTCACTGATCACTCACTGATCACTCACTGATCACTCATGGCCATTGCTCACTGCTGCTGAAGATAAAGCCACATTGTCTAGGAACCAGGATTTTTTCTTTGGACTGGAACTTGATATACACAGTTATCGCAGGAAAATGAGGACTGAACCATTTTACTTTCCATCAGTAATTGTCCATTAGTAAACAGGTGACAAAATTCAATAAAACCAGTGGCAGAAAAACTGGTATAGACAGATGCTTAGCTGGCATTCCATGGGACCCCTGGTACATCTACAAACGTCTCTGACAGGTAACTTAGTTACACTAAGAGTTATGTTATATCCAGGGTTTGGTCTCTTCCACCAAGACCACCATGTGCTGCCACACATGGCTAGAGATTATGAGCCAAATAATGGTTAGAGGAACACTTTTTTTGCCATTCCCATCTAAACCACCAGATCTCAACGTTGAACCCAGGTAGTATATTTTATCCGTTAAAAAAGGCTATATTTTACAAGAAATACGCTCATGGTGTTCAGTTGGTTCTAAGCTGTATCATATGGATACAGGGACCAGTGTTCCACCTTATTAAAACATGGCACTGAGACAAGTTCTGCCAATGTTCCCTTTCAAATATAAGTTACAGTGTAACCTCTATATGAGGTGAGGAACTGTTGAAGCCAAAAGAAAAAAAAAAAGATTCAGACTTACGACCCTTTACTGCAATTATAACCGTTCTGCAGCAAAACTAAAACATTCGAGAGAAAATGACGAATATACAGGTCTGTTTAAAGTACCTTTGGATAAATTATACACCCAAGACGTATGAAAATGTCACAAGTCACGGTGTGCATTATAACTGAGACTCACCGTGCCATACGAGGCAGCAGAGCTGAAAATGAAACCAACACAGAAGGATGGGATATGAAGTGAAAGCAGATGAGTCTGGCAGATTTTTCACTCAAGTCCCAATGCTCTTGTCTGGATACTGCGCCAGCTGGGGCCGGTCCAGTGCTACTAAAGAGCAGAATACTTGACCCTCATCAGGTTAGGACTGACTGACAAAACCAATGCATGAGCACAGACTGGGTAAAGCTGGAAATAATCTCAGTCTGATTTAAGTTGGCAAAAACAGCTCACGATTTCCCCTTGGCCTTGGGATATCTGATTGATAAAACCAGTGATTCATAATCTATAAGACATGAATTCAGAAGTCTGGAGTGGAACTGAGCAAGCTGAGCATGCTGACTTTTCAGTAATATGATTCATATGCAATGCCAAAAGCGAAGTGTTGAAAATATCACAGGGCTGGTGTTAATTCCCGCATAAAAAAAAAAAAGCTTTGCTTGCTTTCTAATGGAAAATTCGGCCTCTCACGTTATGTTTTGTTTTCCATCCACATGTCTCCGAGTGCCAAAACTTGTTATTCACCTTCCACTTCATGCTGTTTTTCCTTTATCGGCCCAATGAAAATAAACAGGCGACCGATACGAATGTGCGTCTTTTCGTGTATTTGAATAGAACCTGTGAAATCTTTCAACATGGCAACATCACACCAATACACGAACACACCACTACACTACACACTCGCTGTTTAAGTGATTGTGAGAAAAATGAGCCTCATCAGCTTTATCAAACTAGATTTATTTTTATTTATCAGGGTATTTAACACAGTATAAATCTACTATTTATTACATTTGAGGCACTTTGCAGACAACCTTATCCAGAATTATTTTTTCTCGTATTTATCTCATATATACTATCAAGCAGTTGAGGGTTAATGGCCCTGCTCAAAGGCCCAGCAGTGGCAGCTTGATGATGGTGGGATTTAAACTCATAACCTTCTGATCAGGCATCCAACATCCTACCCAAGACAATGATTTGGGTTTGTATAAATGTATCTATAAGGGATTGATTGAACAATTGATAATACATTCTGATTCTCCCTTGTAGTTGTGGTGTCACGTCTAGTCCGCCAGAGCTCCTGCTTTATCTCTGCACACTTACATTCTCCATCGCTATTACAAACCGGATTCCAAAAAAGTTGGGACACTAAACAAATTGTGAATAAAAACTGAATGCAATGATGTGGAGA
>JAOVVF010000048.1:25320767-25333974 GCA_028565595.1 Duopalatinus emarginatus
TCCACATCATTGCATTCAGTTTTTATTCACAATTTGTTTAGTGTCCCAACTTTTTTGGAATCCGGTTTGTACATAAAAAGAGCATACCTAATATTCTGGGTTCTCTTCTCTAGCCTCTCTCTTTATCTTACACATAGTCAAGCTTCACGTGCTATAGCCAGGAGATACCAGTGATCCTGATTCCCAACTCCTTCTGCTCTCTGGACCCGCCTAATCTACCCAGATGTCTACATCTGCTCTGGGTATTATCAACAGTACATCGTTCACTGCTGCTGAGGATGAACCCACATGGACTGTCTAAAAAGTGCCATAATGGGCAGCCTGGAAATCATGGATACGGCTTTGGACTTTCTTAATCACACTTTCTGTGTCACCCAAATGAGGTTGGATTCCCATTTGAGTCTGGTTCATCTCAGGGTTACTTCCTATTAACGTCTCAGGGATTTTATTTCCCTTGCCACTGTCGCCTCAGGCGTCTCATCAGGGATAAAATGTATACAGGATAAATGTAGAATTCAGATTTTATATTTCTGTAAAGCTGCTTTGGGAGAATGTCAATTCTTATAAGCGTTATACAAATACAACTTAATTAAACTGATTGATCTTTCAGACACATGGGAACAACTTTAGCAACAACTTTGTGAAACTCATTATAACAAAGCAATCCATAATTAATCCTTTAAGATAAATAACACTAGGAATTCACTTAGAACAAAAACAATAGTACCCAAAAAAATGTGACGGTGAAGTGAGTGACCTGTCATGCTTACACACTGATGAATTTGACCTCTGTATTTAATCCATCCATGCAGTACACACACACTAGTAAATGCATACACTTGGGGGCAGCTGGGGGGTCGGGTGCCTTGCTTAAAGGGCACTTCAGTCATGTTGGTGGAAAGTAAAAGAATGTTTAGTGCGTGTAGACTTTAAGTTAGAAAATTAATGAATATTGGTGTCTGAATAGGAAATATGCCTACATGCCAGGCACAAACTAGCTACTAACTAATAGTAACAGTTAAGACTGTGCGATATGATGATATATATCGTGTGACGATAGAAAAACATCTATTGTTTAATATTACGCGCTATTATCTGTTTCCTTGTGTCGCATACACACTTTACTGCAGTCATTTTGTTGATGAAACGTTAAGGCTGCGTACACACAAACATACAGGTGAGACTAATTCCTAACAGGAAAGGGTCCCAGACCAACAAGCACAAAATGAGGAGCTCGTACCTAAAGGGTCCATGCGTCTTTCGGTCATTTGATTTTCATTTCATTTTTTTCTCAAACTGGAAGTTTACGCTCCAAAGGCCGTTGTCTAGGCATATGGAGGTGTGTAAAATTTTTGCATTTTTAGCTGCAGACCCAGACATTGAAACAGTCTTTTTCCCATGGCACACCATATGGCAGAAGATATCTTTAATTGTTTGCCTTTTGAATTGTTTGTATAATTCAACATATAGAAATATATTTTTTCCATGTAGTCATTTTATTAAAAAAAATTAAAAATACTGACTTTACAGAAAACATGCTATATCGTGATATGTATCGTTATCGGGATATCAATGGGCCCAATATCAGGTTATGAATTTTTGGTCATATCGCACAGCCATACTAACAGTTTAGCTAGCTAGTATGTTAAACACCCATGTAATGACAATGCAAGAAAATAAGGAATAATAATATTGCTAAGAAAGTATTAAAATGACAAACACAAGGACTGGCTGTTAAAAAAAGTTTCCATGAAATTCATCATAAATATTACTTAGGAACTTTGAGCTATTTAACAGATTCTGGTTTCCATAGCTGCTTATCCTACTACTGGGTTGTAGAGGGTGCTATAAAGGTATACAGACAGATTCACACACATTTACAGCATTTGGCAGACGCTCTTATCCAGAGCGACTTACAAGGTTACTGGTATTACAGGAAGGCCAACGTAGTGTTAGGAGTCTTGCCCAAGGACCCTTATTGGTGTAGTACAGACTGGCTGCCCAGACCGGGAATCGAACCCAGGTCTCTCACATGGGAACCCAATGATGTTACCACTGTACCACACCTACCACCTAGAGAAAAGTTAGTATCTGTAGGAGAAAACCAGAGAACCCTGAGGAAACCCATGCAAGCCCTTGGTCACCTGGTTGGTTAATCTAATCCAAGCCTTCATGACTGCCTTCATATAGAATCTTTTCATAAAACACACAACCCCATTCAATGTACCATCTGAAATATATCCAAATATTGTCACACATTTTCGTAGCCAGCTAGCTAACCAAACAACTTTTGTTTATTTAAACTTTCTAGACGACTCACAAGGTTTCTCATTTATGGACAAATCATTCATCTTCAACCCCCTCCTGCCCTCCTGAGCTACAACATAAAAAATCTGAGAAGCCTGGTTGGATGTGAGATGGCGTGTACTTCGCTCTCACCTTCACATGCGCACTGTCGTGTTTGCTAACTTGTACGAGCGTCTGTGAGAGCTCAGAGTGTGTCTGACATGAACCTGGGATCACTTAACGGGCCGCAGACCGAGGTGCTCTATAAATCTTTCCTCCTTTTTTTGCCGGCGTGCTGGCAGAGAAATGGTAGGCTACCATGCGAGAGCTCATATGTGTGTATGTGTGCCTGAGTGTCTTTGCAAAAGAGACAAGAAATATGCTTATAGGATTCAGTGGGTGCTATACAATATGGTATGAGAGCTAGCGCCAACGGCCCGCCCTTTTTAAGACCAAATACCCAGGCATGTCAAAGGTCTGTCGATGTTGCTTCAAATATGTGTTACAGTTTAACCCCTTTGTGAGGTGAACAAATGTTCGAGCCAAGAGAAAAGACAGCAAAATGTGAGGTTCGATCTCAATAACCTTTCTTTTTTTACACAGAATATCAAGTTTTTGTCTCACTATATCATTTATGCGACCGGGTTCCTTTTTGTGGTGCCGTGTTTTGCTTTCCTTTCTCTATCGTGAGCAGCTCCTACTCTTATGGCAAGGAAATGATGTGAAAATATTGTTGGAATTCTGTTGGTTTAACGTCCATATCAACATCAAGCCACATGTAGTCCCTCTTGAAATGACCGTGCTAACGTCGAACATATTTTCCCATCTCTTTAACGAGAGCTGATGGAGGTTTCGTGTTGGCCGAGATACCCAGCAGCTCTTTTTCATTCTTTGGAACGGATTAGCCATGGATCTCAAATCCTAGTGGTTGAGAAAGCGCAATAAAAGTCACAATCATCAGGAGAACTTAACAGCGTTAACAGTTGTTTGGGGTGGTTTACTCCACAAAGTAGAGGAGATATGCTGAAACTTTTCAACATGGAAAACTCTTCAGTAGCTTGGCTAATGAATGGTTAGTATGAGCCGTCCATGTGCCAAACAAATATAAAACAGATATGTCTAAAAAAAAAATCGAGGATTTATTTTATTACACAAGAAAACCATGTGTCCACATTAATACTGCTTCACAAAGAAGACTAACCAGATAAGAAAACAGGACGTCTTTGCCCTGATACGTCCTATTCAGGAGCTAGCTAAGAGCGTTCTTGCTAATTGGCTACTAGCTGGTTCATACAAGCCTGGTAGTAGTTGGACATTTTGTTTTTGCGTTTTATTACATAATAATTCACAAAAATACATAACATGACATTTTTCCACGCCGACATTTTTTCCACACCAAAAACTGTCACAATAAATGTATTTTGCACCTCGTATATTCAATCAAAAACAATTGAAAACTCATGAAACAACACTTTTCCACACCGGAATTGCACCACATTATATCAAAGACACACGGCTCCTAGATTACACTCAGTGAAAAACAAGCTCCCATTACAGTGCCTGTGTGCATCCAAGCAGAACTGAAATAGATGTATCAAAACTCAGTGCTGGTGACTCAGTAATTATTTGCGATGCATGAAAAACTGGTACAGACAAACCTCTGCAAATTACACAGGCTGACTGTGGCTCCATAATGGTATGGGGTTTACCTGGCATTTCCTAGGACCCCTGGTACATCTACAAATGCCTCTGACAGGTAAACGTTATTTGTGCCCCCAGTTCGTTCATGTCCTGCGTTCATTCTGATACACAACTACACACTTATAGAGATGCCAAATTATGCTTCGAGGAAGATCCTTTTGAATCTTCTGTGGGATCTAATCAGATAAACCAACCTCCACTTCCTATACACATCAGTGAATCTTGGGTTCTGGTTCACTGGTTGTTCTCCCTTGGACCACTTTCAGTAGGTACTAACCACTGCATATCAGTATCGCCTAAAAGACTTCGCTGTTTTGGAGATTCCTGGACCCAGTTACCTAGCTATCATAACTGTATCACACCCATAACCATAGTAACAAGATAATCTAAGGGGTCATTTTTTGCCTGCTTTTAATTTCACCCCCAGCAAAATGCCACTGTTTATTTTAAGCCACAGTCTTCAGCTTGGATGCCTGTATCAGCTCTTGCCTTTGTATTTTTAAAGTTATATATTCTTATGAAGAATATATTTTTATATACTATGAACACTCTAATCATTCCAGCTACAGAGTTATGTGGTCTTGGAGTTGTTGTTAACAACCAGCTCTCGACCTTCGACTTGTTTTCAACCCCCCCAAGTATAGCCATGCCACCCCCTTGCTGCAAACCCTTCACTGGCTTCCTGTAGCAGCTCATATCAGATATAAAACCCTGATGCTGGCCTACAAAGCCAAACGCAGTCCGGCTCTTTCCTACCTGATGTCAGTGGTTAAGGTCAGGTGAGCACCTAGAGCCTTTGGTGCTACAAGTACGGCCCGACTTGACCCGTCATCATCCAAGACTCCTGGGAGGCAAACATCCAGACTCTTCTCTGTCCTGGCACCAAGGTGGTGGAATGACCTTCTCCTGGATGTCTGTACAGCAGAGTCACTTTTGTATTTAAATGGCTAAAGACTCATCTGTTCCACCAGCAATTAATTAAGACAACAAGTGACTCTGCTGTGCACTATTGTGTCTGCAAATTGTATTTATTTTGTTCTCTTTTCAGCTTGTCCATAGTGACTATTGTACTAATTGTACTTAGGAAAGTTTTTGGATTTTGGTAAGTTTTGTAATTGAAACTTCATGGCTAATTTCTAGTAATATTCTGGCTTTGAGTTCTTGAATCTTAATGCTTCAGATACTCCAAGAAACTGACTAAGCACTTTTGTAAGTCACTCTGGATAACGGCGTCTGCCAAATACTGTAAATGTAAATTTAGAATTTTCCTAGTTTTACATTGTTTGAACCATCTGACATGGAAAGTGTACCAGCCTATGAGTACACACAAACAAACAAATTTTATTTATGTAATACATTTCTTGAAGAAAACCTGCTCCAGCCTGAATACGACAAAGAACCTGCCAAAACTACAGTGGAGGGTCTCAAAACCAAAGAACCGGACTGTGTCAAAGTCTCTGCTCAGTCAAAGGCCAGACGTCAATCTGTTGGCAAAAACAGATTGTTTAAAGATCCAGATCTGCAACACTGGTAGAAACATAACCCAGAACACTCAAACTCTAACTGCAGCTAAAAGTCTTCCTATTGACTGAGTTGGTGAATGCGTACACAACCAGCAAACGTTTTTGTTACAATAGTTACATTTCACACTTTTAAATGTTAGATACATTGTGTAAATTTTCACAAAATGATACAAATTTCATTTACTCTGAAAAGGAAAACATGCACTGACACACACATTAAAAATGAAATGAATGCATTTATAGAATGAAGAAGAAAGTAAAGAGCCAATTCAAACGGAAGCTACAGCTGGTATAAATGCTAGTTTACGATGAATAAATGTATGATATGATAATTTGAACATATCTCCACATGTGACAGGAAGAGGAAACCTGTTAAAAACTTGCTCATGCAGTGTTAATTCATAGCTGTCTGGAAGCAGGTTTTCACAGCCGACATCTTGAGAAACAAACAGCAGGGATACTGCGTCAGTGATTTAAGGAAGCGGTTGGATAATTTTCTGTTGCAGGATTTAACACTGAACAGACTATACTTATTTAGGTGGTTGGGACACAGTATGCACAGCATTCCTAATGCAAGTTTATGAAGAACATGTCTTTAGATGTCACACATAATGGATATAAATCAGCCATAACATTAAAACTGGCTCCATTAAGACATCACAGGACTTCTGAAGGGTGATCACTGTGGTATCTGTCGGGCTGAGACTTTGGCAACCTCACCTTCCACACCGAAAACAACCAAAGAGCTCATTGTGAACTAGAGGAAAAGCAGAAACACACACACACACTCCTGTACAGATCAACGGAGCTGACATACCATGTGACATACCAAGTTTTCGGGGGGTCCACATCTCTGAGGATCTTTCTTGGACTCTCAAGACCTCTTGTTTGGTCAAAAAAGCACAACAGCACCTTTCCTTTTTAAGGAGACTGAAGAAGGACCATCTTTTCCCCCCACACACTGACAAACTTTAACTGCTGCACCATTAAGAGTGTTCTGACTAACTGTGTGACGGTGTGGTATGGATTAGAAGCTCCACTGTGGCTAAAACGAAGGCCCTGCAGATCAGCACATCACAGGCACACTATTACCTGCCATCAGAGACCTTCACCACCAGCGCTGTTTGTATAGAGCACACAGAAGCATCCGAGACTCTTTATCACCCAAGTCACACCCTGTATAACCTCCTGCCCTCTGGGAGGAGATACAGGTGTACACGTGCCAGAACCACTCGGCTCAGGAACAGCTTCTTCTTATTATCTGTTACACTACTGAACTCCTCAATACACACATAATTACCCACTATACCACACTACAATTACTGCCCAAATTACACACACTGGACTAATCTAACACAATACACTCACTGTTCACTAGATCATATTTAACCACTGGACATATTTATTCTGTATTCATTTATATCTATATGCCATATTTATATCCACATATCCTTATTTATCACACAGTGTCATAATCACACTATGCTACCATTTGCACTATATCCGTAATTGCACAATATTTTCTACTATTTGCACTCTGTTTATAATTGCACATTTTTTTAAATGTTTGCACTCTTCAACTTTGCACATTGCTATTTGAACTTCTGGTAGATGCTAACTGCATTTCATTGTGCTTGTACTGAGCAATGACAATAATCTATCTATCTATCTATCTATCTATCTATCTATCTGTATATATATATATCTGTATATGGATCTTCTGCAGGATTAGATCAGATGGGCTTGTTTTTATCCCTATAAACATCAATGAGCCTTGGGCACCTATGACCTTGTTGCTGGTTCAAACATGTGACTTTATTGAACTACTTGTGGTACTGGGAACAACCCACATCTGCTGTTTTGGTGAAGATCTGACCCCTGTATTCCAGCCATCACAATCCGATACTTGTCAAAGTCGTTAAGTTTGTCAATTCTTCCTGCATCCAACACATCCACTTCATGCTTTGGCTTATATTACCCTCCAGTTGCTGGGCTCCTCCAAAGAATTCCATCTAGCTTTGCCAAAACTACACACAAAGCAATCTAGGCTGCTCTCATTCCTTGTCCCCAATGGTGGAATAAGTTCCCAAGGGCTACCAGAGCAGGGGTGTACCTTGCTACCTTCAAGAAGCTCCTGAAGACTGAGATCTTCAAAAAGCACTTACTTTCCTAACACCTCTAACAAACACACTGTTGTACTGTAAACTTTGGTTTTCTACTTTTTTTTTGCTTCCTGCCTTGTATACTTATGTTCTTATTACTTAAGTACCTTACCACTTGTGAGTCGCTTTGGATAAAAGTGTCAGCTAAATGCATTGTAATGTAATAGAGCTTTAAGCTACCTTTGCTGATAGGTGTATGCATTATTGCACAATGAAACTCTTTTTTTCATATCCCAGCTTGTTAAACCCTAATTTCTGACAACTGTATCTGTACTTTATAAGCTGAACATATGCTGCTGGTGCTGAGTATATTAGATAACCTGTAACCACAGCTTAATGATTGTTAAACATCTTAAAGCTTGCAGCAGAAAATAATCCAACCACTTCCTAAATTACAGACGCTGTATTCCAGCTGTTTGTTCTCAGGGCCAGCCATAATACAACACTCCTGGAACAGAGAGGGCATCGTGGCATTATTTCCACAAGTGAACAAAAGATTTCTGGAAGGACATTGACCCATGCTGTCTGGATATCCACCCACAGCTCAGTGATGTTTGCCGGTGCACGTTCTGCGGTGTGAATAAGCCTCTCTGCCATATCCCATAAATGCTCGATTAGACTCGGGTCAGGCAAACGTGCAGGCCTCACCATTCATCAGAACTCTCCAGAAGAGTTGAGTGTGAGTGTACAAGAAGACCATGAAGGGCTGCAGATGGTCACCAAGCAGTGAAACCGTGATGTGATTGTGTGTTTAGGTGGACCAGTGAAACCAACCAGTAACCAACACAACCCACACCAGTATGGAACCAACAGTGCCTTGTTGACAACAAACTTTGATAATTTATGGCACCTTGCCCTGAGCACTCTGGCCAGTGTTTAATCTCACGCACAATGGCATTTCCAAGCCATTCCCTGAGGTAACACCACCTCATAAGCAATTTCTATACTGCTAACTCATGGTTTTCTTCTTCCTCTATACAGGAAACTATAGGAGTGCAATTTCAGCTTTGACAATCCAAATTTACTTTCAATTTCCCTTAATCACCCTGACCACCATTTCCCTGCCCAATGCTTTGACTGTTTTGGAAGATATTCTTGTAGCAATTCTTGTATCACATTTGGTCCGAGACTGGATGCATATCCCATGCATGACAAAACAACTGTATTGAGATTCAGTCCACTGTGTATATATGACTACTAGCTCTAGCACACTGCACACATACACACACAAAGTGGCAGTAATAGCTGTAATAACAGCAAAAAGCTTTGTATCTGGCTTTTATTTCATCATATTGCTCTCATAATATACTGCTGGCGAGATGTCAGAGAAAATAATTTTGGCGATGAAGGCTCGCAATGCTAGTTTTAGTTTATCGCTCCTGCACTAATGGTGTTTTTATTGTTGGTTATGACGCAGGGAAATCATACAAATGACGGTATTGATTTAGAAAACAAGCACATGTAGGTCAAAAGGTATCATTATAGTAATAACAGATACGAGTCACGTACAGCACGGGCATAAGGATTTGATGCGATCAGAGATGAAAATCGGTCTTCAGGAATTAGCATCTGAATGCCAAAACGACCCTGTTAACTTCGGACTTCTTTTACTCCCCATTTATTCAAGTGCATTATTTTCCTGGAACATTCGGGTGGATAAATGTGATTTCTGTATTTCTCCAGAGTAAAATTACACAGAACATGCCAGACATTCAAGTTAATCTTCTGATATAATGCTTGGTCGGTAAGTGTTGAATTTTCAATTTTTTAGGTGCTTCATGAATCTTTTTTTTTTTTTTAACATAACATAAACTACCTGGCCAAAATAAAAGTAGCACACTCTAATATTTTATTGGGTGCCTTTATCTTTAATTATTATGGTGCACGTTCATCACAGCATTTCGACAACCTTATGCAATGTCACAACATTCATTTCCATCCAGAATTGCAGTAATTTCTGGCCGATTCATTTTTTTTTTTTTTTTTGCTAAATTCTTGTCGGTTTTGGGAGAGTCAGACTGTTCCCAAAAGTCTTCCCCAGCACATCCCAAAGTGGGGTTAAGGTCAGGGTCAGGACGTCTGGTGTCCAGTTGCTGCATAATGACTCCTCATCCTCCCTTAATCACTTATTCTCTATTTTAGGCCATAAACCTTTGGCATTGTCATCCTGGAATATACCTGTGTCATCAGTGAAGAAAAAAATCCATTGATGGGTTGATGGACCTGCTTATTTAGTGCATTCAGGCACTCAGCTAAGATCATTTTATAACCACATAAAGTTGCTAAGCCTCGACCTGAACCATTAAAGCAACCCCAGATGGCATCACTGCCTCCAGAGACTCCACATCCAGGTTGTGTCCTTTTATACACCAGTTAGTGTATATCGCAAAGTTGCTGCAAATTTCATACAGTCGGTTATGTTCACGTCTCCAGGTTTGATCCTGACCAAGTGTTGAGGGTTTCCCACAAACAAGCCAGTAAGTGGAATGGCCATGCTAAATTACTCCAGGACGCCTTTTTTTTTTTTTTACCACAACCCGGATCAGGATATGCTGGCTAAAGATGAGTGAATACGTTTTTGGAGACATTATGAGATCTTTGTTATAAGAATATTGTGAAGTAAACCATTATTGAAGAGGATCTGGTCCCCATAATATGATAGTGAAACTGAACCACTCATTGACCACCCTACTTGTATTCTATGAGAAATTTGATATGGGAAGCAGCTGGGAGTTAGTTTCCTTGCTCAAGGGCACTTCAGTCGTGTCTTGTCGGTACAGGGGTTCAAACGTTGGACCTTATGGTTAAAAGCTGGTATCTTAACCACAAGCCCACGGCTGCCCCCCTGGGGCATTTTTTAGTTTGCTGCCGATTTTTTAGTTTGCTGCTAATATGGGAATGGGAAGTGTAAGGGTGTGGGCAGGCAGTCAACGATTGTTTTCATATAATGTTTGGGATCAAAAATGATCAGGAGGATAGAAATACCTGTACATTTTGACCTTGTGAGGACATTTGACTGGTCCACATAAGGAAAGAGTTTCAAACAAAAATAAAAAAAGAGCGAAAAGTTCACGAACAACAATATAATCATTAAACTTTGAATTTCCAGTTGAGAGTAAAGAGTCTCCAATATGATTTCATTTGCAGCTGTAAACTAAAAACTGAGAACTGGGTGATTGTGTGGAACTGCAACAGAGCACCATTGGGGAAAAAAGGTTTGTGTGTGATTTCTTTTAATCAGTTGTGGCTTTAGGACGGATTGTAGAAGATGGAAAGAATTCTGAGAAGTTGGGTTTAAGCTCTGGGAATCCTGCTTGGCACTGAAAGGTCGACCCCTCTGGCTGAAGACGTGGGAGTAAAATGTAGGAGTCACAGAATTCAGGGAGGAGATGTGAAGGTGACAGGGTGTGAAAAGCCGTCATGGAGAACTGTAGTGGTGAAGAATGGTCAAATAGGAAAAATATTAGCCAAGATGGAACACTTTCACGTGTGGTCCTTCTTTCTACTCGATTAATGCACAGAATCATTTGAGACACATAGAACCAGAATATGATGTATAATAGTGTGTATTAATAATGAAAAAAAACTGACATCGGTTTTATCCCAGTTTCTGGTGTGTGCTATAAATCCTCTATAAACTGTATGCCTACAATTTGTCTTTATAATCGTCTGTATTCCTTTGTATCCTCTGAACAGCTTTTGGATTTTCAAAAATAGCGGTGCATATTTTTTTTCCATTTTAACCTAGAAGCCAAGGGTAATACAACCTTTTGCACCCAGTTGAATATTTACCTGAAGATATACATTATTGAATGTGTCAGTAAACTACTCAGGCTGTGTATCTGGGGGGAAATCCTTCTAATTTCAGATTTTAACCAGAACTAAAACTAAGGTTCAGGACGTCTAAGACGGCAAGGTATAGTGCCTTGTGTGTCTTGTCACCCTTTCTTCAGCTCATTCACATTCTGTAATGTTACAGCCTTGAACTGAAGCATGGTGGTGGTAGTTGAGCATTACCTTTGGCCTCTTGTTGGTGTATATCTTTAATAAGAACTCTTCTAGACAGAGTTGTGGTTGTGACGTATTTTTAATCCATGGATTTAAAGTTTAAACAATGGACAGAAGCTGGATTGGCTATGGGAAGTGTAAGGGTGTGGGCAGACAGTCAACGATTGTTTTCATATCATGTTTGGGATCAAAAATGATCAGGAGGATAGAAATACCTGTAAATTCTGACCTAGTGAGGACATTTGACTGGTCCACATAAGGAAAGAGTTTCAAACAAGAATAAAAAAGAGCCAAAAGTTTCCTTTTTGTTCCTGAGGTTAGGGTTAGAATTAGGTTTAACCCAGTGGGGGCTTGTGGTTGTAAAAGTTGCAGAGGAAGGAAGTAAAGCTTGGTGAATTTGGGGGTGGTCTGGTGGTGGATTGGTTTAATGAGGCCATAGGCTGGAATGTCAAATACATTTAGTAGCAGCAGTAATGAGTTTTGGTCTACTAGTCAACTAACAGACTAAAATATGTACAAAATACAACAGAAGCACAATGAGCAATCAGTGATAAAAAAGCTAGCATTGCAAAATTGGTGACATTTGAGGTTAAAGTTGGCACAGTTGTTAACCTCAAGTTACACTCCTGGACTCATGAGCTGCTAGGGTAACGAACAAGTATAGTGGACTTTAAAGGGAGGGTTAGGGAGTTTGGACCTGTGTACAGTAGTTTTTGATTGCAGCAGAGGAGACTGTTGGTATTTTGACACAGGGAAAATACTTCAAAGAGTAACTTCAAAGAGATAAAAACATTAATATTATTAGTAGTCTAACAGAGAATTTATTGCAGGTACATGTACGTATCTAACTGAAATTTTAGGGAGGATGTTCCTCCTCCTACAATACATAAGCCTCCACTGGTTTAGTTACAGCTTTAATTATGTGCATTAATAATTATGTCAATGGCAGGTCCTCATAAGAATAGCAAGACAGAAATCTGTGTGATGAAATGAACAAATGAATTCTAGCAAATACACAGAGAAAAATGAACAGATGGATAGAACTGTCTCAAGTTTCTGTTTGTAGGTTTAAGGGAAAGTTTAAGTGCCTACATCAATATTAATGAGCTGATTCTATCTGTAGTGACAGAAACCACAGAGTTGCATATGCAGCATAATTAAAAAGTATAACATTTTGTCAGATAACTTCGTGGAAATGAATAGATATCCAAGCCAAATTTTGCAAATTAGGGCTGACACTACTGTACTCTCAACTGTTCTCAACTATTTATAGACCTATTACTTTTCCTGGCTACAGAAAGTGGCTATAAGTCAACAAAACTGTAAGAAACTGGCTGTGTAAGCAAAAGTGTGCAGGAGAGAGATTGATCAGAGTGATTGAGGTGTGTGTAGTTCTTTAGTTAGTAATGTAATACTGGTGCACTTGAATTATTTAAACGGTAATGCACTCGATTTTTTTATTCACGGCACCCTATATGCTATATCTATTTATATACAAATATCTATCTATCTATCTATCTATATATA
>JAOVVF010000048.1:25347291-25361261 GCA_028565595.1 Duopalatinus emarginatus
GAACAGGTGATTCTGGCACAAATCACAAACACATTCAATGCAGGAGGCCCTACAAATATATTCCACAGGTCTCTCCATTGTTCCTTAGTGTTCCATGGAATATGGGAGCAAAGGACCCACCAGAGTGCATTTGTTAAAACCTCGACACTGGAAACTTCGCCTGCACCTGGGCTTGTGAGGTTGCTAACTGGACTCTAGAGGATTAGCCTGATTGGTCTGATGAGTCATGGTAGACTTTGTCTTGGACTGACGGTAGGGTTTGTATATAACACAGACCTCTTGAAGCCATGGGCCCCAGTTCTTAACAAGGCACCATGCAGACTGGTGGTGGTTCTATTCTGTTGTAGGGGGTGTTGTCATGGCATGGGTTGGGTCCATTGGTCTACCTAAACACATCATTGATATGTGAATATTTGCAGGCCTCCATGGACTTCATGTAGCCACACAATGATGGGATGTTTCAGCAGGATAACATATCACGCAATCAGGCCCGAGTTGTCCAGAATTGGTTTGACAGGCATTCTGGAGAGTTCTGACAGATGGTGTGGCCTGAAACTTTGTCCAACATGAGCACAATAGAGTATTTATGGCATGTGGTGGTGAGGTCCATTTACATCCAGGATCCTGCACCTACAAAAGCCACTGAGCTGTGGGTGGATATCCAGATGGCATGGCTTGTTCTTTTCTTTTTTTTTTTATCTGACAAATTATTCACTGTTTGTTTTTTTTTTTTACTTTTTAATTATTCCTGACATACTGCAAAAGTTAAGGTAAACACAATGCTTCATAAAACTTCTAAATGCAAATTTGATTTGAAGCTTGAGGGCATTGCAATAATTTATTTGGCTGCCATATGGACCCCATAAATAACTAAAGTTGTATTCGAGTGGTGCTTCATAAGTGTTTTGAATGCAAATAGACTACCAGAGTTGCCAAGTATTCAAGTCAGTGTTCTTATAAAACGTAGATACAGTAGATGGTAGACTTTTTAATTGCGGAATAAATTTGCTGTTAACAAGAACAATGGATGTAACCGTATATGAATACATTAGTTAGAATAAACAGATACAGGAGCACCAGGACCAGCAGGAGCACACTGGGTTTTTTTAAAGCATGCTAGAAAAATTTATAGGGAACCTGGCTAAGGTTAGTGGGGTAAATCAGTAAAACGATATGACAGAGCATAGCAAAATTGAATGAATGGGATATGAGCGCAACTGAGGGCAGCCGCAGGCTTGTGATTAAGGAAACCAAGGTACCAGGTGTGAGCCCAACAACCAACAAGACTCGACTGAAGTGCCCTTGAGCAACACACCCAACACCCCCAACTGCTCCCTGGGTGCTGCCCACTGCACTGGGCATGTGTGCACTGCATGGATGGGGCAAATGCAAAAGTCAATTCCACTGCACAGTGGTCAAACGATTAGTTCATTTCACTTCACTAAGAAGGTCTAAATTAGAAAAAGAAGCTCTGAGCAGCACAGTGGAATTCTTTTCTTCACATATCCCAGCTTGTTAAGAGGTTAAGGTCAGAGCACAGGGTTAGCCATGATACAGTGCCCCTGGAGCAGAAAGGGTTAAGGGCCATGCTCAAGGGCCCAACAGGGGCAGCTTGGCAGTTCTTGAATCCTGACCTTCTGATCAGTATCTCAGAAAATAGCCTATTCATGTTCTTATGTGGCAGTGGTACAAACGAAACTAATAATGACTACATGAGCAGAATGAAAAAAAAGAAATCGCAAGCACATCTGTAGCTGAAACTAGTTATTAACTGGAGTGATGTCACGTTCAGAGCCAGCATTCCCACAGTGCTGACATTTGTAAATCTGGGTGTTTTTCCAATGTTTCTGAAACTAGAGCGGGTGGGTGGGTGGATGGGTGGGTGGGGGAGTGGTTGTTTAGGAGAGATCGATGAAGGCAAGAAGAAACAAACGTAAGGAATGAAAAGGAACAAATCTGGTTTAGGCCACACCCAGTTTGGATTACAAGTCTGATTACAAATACACCTACAGCACAGATATTTGGAGCAATAAACAGATACAGATACAAATAATGTCAACCAATAATAATAATAATAATAATAATAATAATAATGAGTGACATGGTTAAAGTCTACTGTGCTTGCATACAGAGGTATCTGACCTCTGCGTTTAACCCAGCTGTGCAGTGAAACACACTAGTGAACACTAGGGGCAGTAAACACATTGCCTGGCGTGGGGGCAGCCCCAATCCAGGGCACCAGGGAGCAGTTTATGGTAAGATGCATTTTTCAAGGACACTTCAGTTGTGGCATGTCGGTTGTGGGGAGCAAACTGGGGACATAACAATAATAACAATAATAATAACAACAACAACAGTAATAATAATTGTCGTTTATGTAAAACACTATGTAAATCTTTGAATAAATATAGATGAGTATGCATGTACAGGCCTCTAGAATTATCTTTCAAAATATTTATGCAATTATTATGAATGCCCATTATGAAGTAGCTACTTCAGTTTAAATGCACTATGACATGTAAACATAAGAAAAGCACAGCAGTGGGTCTTTTAGAAATCACTACTTATTTATCTGTACAATCGTCACGTTCTCTTGTCAAAGATACATACAACAGGTACGTATCTTGCTTCTATCTGGTAACTTACAATTCCTCTCACCACTGAAGCTCCAGTTTATTCTCAGGCTTAGTTACTGATCCATGCTTTATGACCTTGCAAATATAACCAATAAAACCAAATATAAAAAAAAACATTGAGAATATTAACATCAACTATACACACTTTTATCATAGACCTTGTACTAAAATCCTAGTAAAGGCTGTATCGGTCGCCACTGCCGTGAAAAGAGAAACAATGTGCGAGAAAAGGATGGCAGGTCTGGTTATGAATACATTTTAATCAGGCACTTTAACAAATACAGTACAAATGTACTCTTGTCCAGGAGGCTGTAATGAAACGGTCAGCGAGTCCTCATTAACATTTACAAAAGAAGAATAAAACAACTGTTCAACCTTCGGATTATGAACTACAAAGGTGAATATGTAGAAGCCATATTTCAGAGAGCAACATTATTCATAGGGTACAACACAGTCAGCTTTATGGTGACTTTACAGAGAACACAGTTCAAATGAATCATGAATCTACACGTCTGTACATTTATTATTATTATTTTTTTGCTCAGAGACATCATAGATATGGCACATCCTGAATTTCACAGTTAATTGGATTCAGATGTTGCTTGTTTACGCAACAGTACATGATTAGCTATCTAGAAGACACCTAAATAAAAGCAGCACTGGCAGAAAGACAGAGTGAGTTATTATACTACAAACCCATACACATATGAAAAAAAAAATAATAGATTGGAATAGTGAGACTTATTGCTCACCAAAACGGGCTAACACTATTAGGGGAAATTGAGTTTACTACAACGAGCAGCTAGCAGTTATTAGGCACGGTGGGATTGGGAAAGGATGAAGAAATGGCAAATTTATGTAAATGTTACAGCTTGTTCGTATTTAAATTCAATAAAAAATAAATATATACATATAAAACAGAGAGAAGAAATAAAGGAATGCGCTACTTCATAAACGAATGACAAATGAAAAAAGTACAGAAATAGGAACAAAAATAAAATAAAATGCAGGCCTAAAATAATACTGGTAATAACGGTTGCTTAAACTGAGATGTGGTAACACTTTATAATAAGGAACACTTTATTTGTATTTTATTTTTTAATTAAGGTTTATGCACTATGTATTAGTCTTTGTTAAGATGTGAAGTTTGATAACTAAGAGCTTTGTTGTGTGAATTTGTATTTGTTAAGTGACATAATTACTTTAATAATAATGTGATAAGGCAAAATTAATATCAGAATTAATAGGAATTGTTATAAGTAATTAGCAGTGGATATTTAGTTTGATTTTATTGCCATGAGAACATCACATGCTACATTTATCGCATCAATAGGTACATTTGTCTAAATTTATATAATTAAAATTGTTATACTAGTTTGTTATAGCGAAGTGATACAATAGCAAATATTTCGTTTCATCTGATTCTATATTACGTTTGGCTGTAAATGAAATTTATATAGTTATATGGAATAGAAATGTCAGGATTTTGAGGGGCGAGGTTTTGCTAAGTATTTCTTTAAAAGTTCTTTCCTTGTAACTTTTCTCCTACTGTCATTATAACCAGGGCAGGATATGCTTCATAGATCTCAGGTTTGTCAATATGGTACCTCTTCTATTACTAGTAAAATCCATACATGAGTCTTCAGTGTCCTATACGACATCCTGTATATGTGGTTTAATCCAGCCCGTTTTTAAAATTGATTGTGTGTTGCGTTTTTTTATTTATTTATTTATTGTTAAATTTTGTATTGATTTTGATATTGCAATGTTGTTTAAACATCTTACAGGCAGAATTTCAAAGACGAAGGTTGACATTTTTACAGTTTTAACAACATTTAATGTTAATGTTAAATTAATGTATAATTTGTTAAACATTTCACAACTATGCATTTTTTCAGTGGTGAAACGACACTAAAAAATGAAGTGACATTATTTCAGCCACATTTTAATGTTAAAGGTTTGTCATGTGCCAGCTGGGATAGTTTGTGTAAAGTGTTTATAGCACATTATCACAACGGATAATACAAGAATACAATTATTAGTCATTTTTACATATTTGTTATGCAGTACAGATATTTATTAACAAGACGTATACATATTATTATTACTTTCTTTCTTTTTTTTTTTTACAAGAGTCTAATCTGGGCTTCATTAAGCCTCAATTAAGCCCTTATATGTGTTCATTAAAATAAAGTGTTGCCTAAAATCTAGTTGCAGCTTATATGCATGTGAAAGAAAGGCACACATTTGTGTTGACATTATTATATTATTAAACACTGTTACCAAGGCATTGTTTAACTCATCATGGACATATTTTTCATTCAAAGGCAGAAGTGATTGAAACAAAGGCCATTCACAAATAGCGATGGAAATCCAAAATACAGTACATTCTTTTTTTATATATACACAACAGGCAAAAATTTAAACTGTATGATGTCATCTTTCAGGTGAGCAGCATTTTCTATTCTTTTAAATGCAACTGTGAGTAAAGCTTCGATTCTGGTAAGCGGTACTAGTCATAGAAAAACTGGTTTCTCACTCAATAATTGGGTTCCTGTAGTCCTGCCAGTCAAAGTAATATGAATTTACTAAGCTTTTAATACTGTATAAGGAAAATACTGAAGCTAAATAAGGTTACTTCTGATCTTTTATTATGCAAAACCAAACTTAAAAATCAGTCAAAACAGCAGCAGCCATTTAGTCAAAGGCATGTTAAAACTATATTATTATTATTATAAAATGGCAATAATAAAATTACATTCTTGCAATTTTTTTTCTTTATTCTGGGATGTAGTTTACTTTTGCAAAGCCGATGCAAAAATGATGTGTAGTTGACTTACAGTTGATTTAAATACTCACTAAAATAAGTGCTATACCTTAATGTTGTTCAGATGCACGTCCAATTAGTTTCTTATGAAAGTTTTGACAACATATTTTTAACCCAACATATCTTCAGCAGCATGACATTAATTGAAAAGCAACATGCCAGACTGCCAAGTAGATTTCCAGTTCTGGTAATGCACATTATTACAGGTTAAAGAAAAATGAAGTGATGCCTCAAGCTGCCATAAGAATATACTGTAATGAAGAAATGATTAGAAAGTGAGATGGCGATTTGTTGCTCTGTAAGATGTAATTTGGAATTAGGATCATTAAATTGACATGAAAATATCTATTGAATTAATACAGAAATGGATAAAAATTTACACCGGCCTTTGATGTCCTGCCCACACCTCGATATTTGTACTGAATACAGCTGCTCATGCTAAAAGTAAATGTGGCGAGAGTGTTTATGATTTAAAATTTAGCTGCTTCTTATTTCTTTTTTCCTAGCCAGATTAAGTATGTGTGCCCATAGTGTAGGAGGACAGCAGCATAATGAACTAAATGCATCATAGTCTTATGTCTGGTCAACCTGTAAAAAAAATTGGCCCTTTATAAATACTGAAGAAAAGACTTAGGAAAAAGGTTCTCATAATATCAAAGAAAAAAAATAAGAGCGTCATTTTAACACTGTTAGAACACTTGCGAATGCCAGATGTAAACTAGAACAAAATCTTGTTACTTATTATTACAGTCACATATATACAAATTCAAATGTATAACAGTTTAATCAGAAAATGGTATGAATTAATGCCATTTTCTAGTCCAAAAAAAACACAAATATCAGTACAAAAATATATCATACAAAAATGCCTTACTCTTAAAAACATTAACATCAAACTTAGCTCCCGTGTAAAATGTGCAAATGCAGGAGATAGCACATGTCCTTTGCTATCTAGCTATGTTTTATGGAGAGAGCATTTTTATATGCCACTGTCTGTGTCCATCATGGTAATTACAAAACTGCACCCTCAACTCTCTGGCCAGCCAGTGAGGCAACATGACATTTCACATGACATTATCACCATGTTGGACAACTGTCATGCACAGGGTCCTGAGTCAAGTAGGATGCTTTATGAACAGTAGAAAACTTGAAATGGTTAAATCCTAAGTTCAGTCTCCTCGCTGTGCTCTACAGAGTGTTCATTCGTATTAATAATGGAGGCAGGTGGGCCATGGGTGACGCCATATGGTGAGATGGCTGGAGAACGGGCTGCAAGTGGGGATAGGGAGGGTGAGAAACTGGGCGACATGGCTATCGAAGAGACTGAGCCATCATGGCTGATCGGCGATCGTTTTAAGGTGGACATGAGTTGGGGATGAGTTCGTCCGACAGCAGGTTTTGGAAGAACAGTTTTAGCCCCGGGATGAGCTACTGACGTGATAAGGGGAGGGGGGTCAATTCGAGGCTTGGGGTCTGTTTTTGCTTTGGGCTGAAAGGGTCGGCGTGGGTTAACTGGGGCGTTTTCATCCTTTAACCGAGCAATTTCTGTAAATACATTAGCCAGTGGCTGGAATTGAGGGCACCAGTTAAGGAGGTAGTCCCAATTATAGCTGCCTCTCAGTTCCTCGTCACTAGCTACGATTGCTGTGAGAGAACCATCCACTATAGGTTTCCCATCCTCTGGGAATGTATAGTCTTTAGACTGAGAGATGCTAAGCCCTCTTCCTACCCCAAGGTATCCCCCACCTTCATCACGATACACTGCTGTCTGGCCTGACAACAGACTTCCACTTATGCTTCCCATCTTTTTCCCTTTAAGCCACTGGTTTATGTCCATTCCAGGCTCTCCAGAGATGTCTGACAGCTGATCAGCATCTTGTTGGATCCCAGAGTCAGGTCCACGGGCAGATATATGCTCCTGCATGGAAGATGAAATACTAGAAACTCGTGGATACTCATTGATCATACGGATCTCATCATCTTCTGCTGCTTCTGCCTCAGCTGAGCCTCGTCCACTAGAGTGAGAAGGATCCAGTGACCCTCCTCGAGTGTATGGTCCTCCTCCACCTGCGCTCTGGTCTTCAGCATATCCAGGTAGAGCTTGGTGATAAAGTTTTTCACTTCCATGGACTTTGGGTTCATCAAGAGTATCTAGCACTGTACCAGAGGACAACATTCTAGCTCGAGTCTCCTGGTACTTCTTCCTTCGAGCTTGCAGAAAGTAGAGCCCCACAGCAATTATTATCAAAACCACTATAGCTGCCAAAGATGCAGCAATGACACTAGCTAGCAGAATGTTCATGTCTGTAGTTAAACCAAAAGATGTGTGAGTGACATCAACGACGATCTGTGTAGTGGCTACACGGGAACTTGCCAATGGGCTGTGTGCTACCACATCTAGAGTCACTTGCCGAACCTCTCTTTTAGATCGCCCAACACGACCGCCATAAGCATCCATCTTGAGGGAAATCACACCAGTAGAAATGTTGACCTCAAAGTAGGGAGAGGTCTCAGCTAGACTATACAAGACGATGCCATCTACGCCTCCGTCCTCATCTTTGGCGACCACTTGGCCGATGCTCTGCCCCTTCTTTGCTCCTTCAGGGACATGGAAGGCATTGTTTGAACTGGTGAATACAGGGTCATACTCGTCTTCCCCAGTCACATACACCTGAACTGTAGCGGTTGCAGAGTAGTTTCCTGCATCCATGGCCACTACAACGAAATGAAACGTGTTAATCTTCTCAAAATCAAAACTGAAGCGGGTTCGAATCTCCCCAGAGGTCTGGTTAACCAAAAATGACTCTCTTCCAGCTCCTGATTTATCCATTATGTAATATTTCAGCTGGCCAAATGCCCCTGCATCACGATCGATAGCATGCAGGATGGTGACAAGGGAGTTCTGAGGCTGATTCTCTCGAATACTTGCTGTCAGTGTTTTAAGAGGAAAGAAAGGTCGATTGTCATTGATGTCCTTGATCTCTATAGTAACAGGAGCAAGAGCAAAGTGGCCCTGTCCATCTGTCGCTTGCACTATAAGTATGTGAGATGACTCCTGCTCATTGTCCAAAGACCTGCGCAAACGGAGAGCACCAGTCCACTGGTCTAATGAGAAGAGCTCACTTTCATCTCCAGAGATGATCGAGTAGTGCAGTTGTGTGGAGTCTGGGTCTGAAGCAGATAACTGTAGTATGTCTATTCCAGTCTCAGCACCTTCACTTAGGACAATGTTGTACTCTGCCCTGCTAAAGGCTGGTGGGTTGTCATTAGTATCCGTAACTGTGATTACAACAGGGACACTTGAGCTTCGTTGGGGAATGCCACGGTCCGACGCAACGATGGTGAGATTGTATGCATTCACAGCTTCAAAATCAAGTCTCTCAGCTAAGACGAGAGTCCCGACTATCTGAAATCCACGGCCCTCGAGGAAGCGTATGCTACTTTCAACTTGAAAAGCATTGCCCGTGTTTCCACTGGCGATAGCGAAGTCAAATCCACAGTTGTCCCTAGACAAGTCTTCATCCACAGCCTCTAGGGTAAGAATGGTGGATCCAGGGGGCTCGTCCTCTGATACAGCAGCTCTGTACTCGCCTTGATGGAACACAGGGGCATTATCATTGACATCTGATACGTGGACTTGCACTGTGGTAACACCAGTCAGTGATGGATTACCACCATCACAAGCCTCAATTACCACGAGGAAAGATGGGTGTTCGGAATCAAACTCTGTGCTCTGTTTGATGAAGAGTGTGCCTGTGTGAACACAAAATATTCAGTTTTGAACTTCAAGACCATACATACAGACACAGTTGTGGTGTTTATAAGGGGCAAACAAGTAACAAACACTTACCATTATTTGGGTCAATGTAGAATAGGTCTCTCGTTGACACAACTCTATAGGTGACCTTGCCATTTTCTCCTGAATCTTGGTCAGTAGCAGTCACAGTAATAACAGAACTACCAGCTGGAGAGTGCTCAGCAAGTGTCACCTGAGAAAAAAGTCAAACAGATTTATTTTTGGCTCGGATATGCCTTTTCTGACACATTTTGATCCATGTCATTTTTGATCTGATGGACTGCACCTGGTAAAGGTCCTGTGTAAAGACTGGGGCATTATCATTCACGTCCTCCACCAATATTGTCAAATTAGCCTCACTCTGGTGCACCGAGTCAGATGTTCGAACAGTTACAGTGTACCACGTCCTCTCTTCATAGTCCAGCTGGCCGGTTAAGGAGACTCCTCCTCCATAGCGATGTATCCCGAACTTCCCCTGGGAGTCCGGGTCCAGGTGCAGTGTATAAGAGAGGGCGGGCCCAGAGTCCACATCATTCCCTGTCACTTGTGTGATCACTGTCCCAATCAGTGTGTCTGGAAGGAGCAAAATGAAATTTAGATCCTGAAACTGATTCATAATGAGGTCACTTACAATAATACTGTGTGTACATGAGTAGGCTATTACAGCTTTTCTGCCTTAGGCTGTCATGTCCATGTATTTGCTTTTAATTTTCACAATCCCGGGAAAACATGATACTACATCCTTCTGACAGGATATGATCACCGAGATCTTTGGGGGAGAGGCGGTAATTGTAATTGAGTTGACCTTCAGCTCTGTTAGCCTGGCTGTTTGCCCAATGCAGACCAGAGTGGCTAGATTTCACTGATAACATCAATGGTACGGAGTTCACTCAGCAGTCAACTCACTCTCAGGAACTCGAACTTCTCGAGGAACCGGGATAGTGGGCCGGTTGTCGTTCTGATCCACTATGATAACAGTGAGAGTGGCAGAGCCTGCTAGTCGAGGGCTGCCCCTGTCAGTGGCTGTGATGACCAGCCTGAGAACACACACACAAAAACAACATTAATCATGTTGTTTACAAGGAGCTCATTGCTGAAACCAACACAAACGATTGGCAAAGAAGGTAATACTTAGTCTGTGTCCAGATTTCTCTGTCCATGATGGCGGCCGTGGAGATGCTTCCTGTGAGAGAGTCGATCTTGAACAGGCCACTCATGGAAGATGACCTGATGGAGTAGGTCACCTGTCCATTCTGACCTTGGTCGAGGTCGTCTGCCAAGACCTGAGGAAATTACAAATTTGGAATGAAAATACAGGAGGATTTACAACAGCTGCTCCAAAGTAACGTGAGACTGGGAGCAATATTGGGTTTGGAACGTTCCTTTTTTCGTTGGAAAAAAAACGAGGGAAACAAGTGAGGCTGTTAGAAACAGCTGAGACTATATTTAATCACTGCTAGTAAAAACACTGAAACGAAAGCAATGGAAACTGGTATACAACTGGTTTCATTAACAAGCATGGGGATTGCTCCACATCATCAGTCTATTGTAACAATGAAAATAAAAAAAATCAACTGGATTCAAACCACCAGAGGCAACTGACTGTACCTGAATGATAGGGAAATCATATCCTTGGGCTTCCCTAACATATGCAATGTAATTGTGGAGCTGGAAGCGTGGCAGGTTGTCGTTTACATCCTGCAGGATCAGGTTAACTGCCATGAAGGAGCTGGATGACGCAGTTTCAGCTTTGATCACTAAGCGGAGCCGAGGGGTTTCCTCAAAATCCAGCCCTCTGGAGCTCTCCACCCATATCGCACCTAAATTTAGACATGATGTACATTGGGTGTTGGTTGGGTTCCAAAGGTTTTAATGTGCCAAGGTCTTCATATTCAGACACTTACCTGTAGTGGAGGTGATGCTAAAAGACTGTAACTTGTTACCACTGAAAATGCTATAGGTAATCCCATTTCGGGAGCCGTCCGGAAACTGGGCCTGAATCTGCACCACAGCAGTACCTTAAGAAAATGACAATGTGCAAAATATTACTTTAAATTAAAATTACTTTGTGTTCATGTGTAACATGTAAAAAACAACATATTATGAATTTATTAATGTCTCTTGAATTTACAATTAAGGGTTTCATTAAATCAAATCAGCCCTATTACACTATATCACCCAAAGTTTGGGGACACCTAAAAATCTATTTTAAACAACCCACAACACATTTATTCCCCCTTAGTTCATGCTACAACCATGCAAATATATCCTATACAATTGTATAAGATTGTTATTGCACTTAGTGCTCTAAATAGGAAAGTGCTAATAGTGGCCCACTGAATCAGGAATCCTGCTTGGGACAGGACCAGGGGGCAGGGCAGTTAATGAATAGGTTGCCATGTTTTTCTTTATGCCAAATTGAAATCTGCCAACCCTGGTTAGTAAGACATGCTCCCCCCATGCTCCTCCCCATGGTATGGGGATTGTTTAGCTGACATTCCATAGGACCCATGGGACATCTACAAACCTCTCAGACAGGTGAATGCTCGGTGTGCCGAGTTCCACCTGTTCTTGTCCTGCATTCATTCAGATGAGTTTGGCCTCTTTCAACAGGACAGTGCACCACCACAAATGCTTATAGTCACCCAATTTAAGGTTGGAGAAACACTCGTTTGAGTTTAAGGTTTTGCCACTCCCATCCCATTCAGTCACCAGATCTAAACATTACCAAACATGTCTAGGATGCCTTGCAATGCACTGCACAATACAACAGAACTGTACAGGACGTATGCTGTTCATTGCCTACAGAATATTTCCACAAGCTTATGAAGTCCATGCTCCGTGGAAGACCTACCAAAGATTTAACTAGGGTACCAGTTTTCCAGCATCCCAGATGTGTCCGATAACATTGAGATATAGTGACCTATAGTGACCTAAACTCAGATTTGTACACATACCAGGGGGTCCTATGGAATATTGGTTTAAAAAGCCTAACTCAGTTGCCGTTTATGCTGTAGCTTTAAATTGACTCCCCAAGCTTAATGGATCTGAATGAATGGGAATGAAGTTTATGCTTTACTAAGCATGTGAGTAAACAAACAGGATGAACAGAATTGTGTATTCACTTGCAACTCGTGCATCTCTCAGAGCTGTAACGGATTTAAATTTTGATTAAAGACAATGTGTAAATTTTCAGTGAGACCTGTATGTACTGGGCAGATGTTAGGGGTTGATTTGTGACCCTGATGTATTGCATTAGATAATTAAATGGAATTCCTGTAGAACAGATTCGAGATAACCTAGATACTTAGGCTCACCTCTGCTACTTAACTCTTACAAGCTCAAGCCAATTTAAAGCCTAATTACAACTGATACAAATCTAATGGATCATTCCTAGAATGTAACTAACACCTAACTACTAACATTTTGCAACAGATACGAACAGATGTAAAAACCGACTAAATAGGCACGTTTATACAGCTTATATGACATCATGGACGGTTTGAACCCAGCTTGATCCAGGTGCAGGTGTCATACCTTTGGCTGCATTTTCTTGCAGACTGACGTCCCTGGAGTTTCGGCTGAAGCGGATTCCATCGTAACTCTGTTCACGGACGTAGACCATGACCACTCCCAGTGAGGACTGTGGAGGGCTGCCTTGGTCCATGGCCTGGACTACGAGGGTCCTCTGGCCATGAAGTCTTTCAGTCGCCTGAATGTCCCCCGTCAACGAGTTTATAGTGAAGCCTTTAACAGGGTTAGCGAAACGATAGAAGACGGAACCATTAGCCCCAAAATCCTTGTCCTCGGCTCTCATGGTGGCCAGCACGCGATGACTGCCGAAGCTGCTGCTGGACACGTTAATGATGAGGGGATCAGTGATGAAGAAAGGTGCATTGTCGTTCACGTCAAGGATGTGAACAGTCACTTGGGCTGAGGAGTTGCGAGGATTGCTAGCGGAGGAATCCATAGCAAACACCTGGAAGCTGTAGGATGCAACCTTCTCCCTGTCAAGTGTCGCAGCTGTAACAATCCGGCCACTGTGCTGGTCTACAATGAACATACCTCTGGACTCTCGGCTCAGGAAGTACACCACTTGGCCATTGGTGCCTTCGTCTTTGTCCATGGCGGTCACCTCGAGAACGAACGTGCCTTCTGGGGCATTTTCATCAATCTCCACTGTGTAGCTGCCACTGGGGAATACAGGACTGTTATCATTAAGGTCCAGGATGCTGACGTCCAGCGTGGCGGTGCTGCTCAGGGAAGGAGTGCCGAGGTCTCGAGCTTCAACGGTGAGGGTGTAGCGGGCTTTCTTCTCTCTGTCCAAAGCCCTGGAGGTGGACAATACACCAGATTTCTTGTCCATGTGAAAGTCGCCTGCAGGGTCCCCATCTAAAGAAATAAAATAAATGCAAATCAATCCGGATGTGTCGACATTTAAATAGGAATTCACCTGGATTTCAGCTAGTAATAAACTAGTGTACACCAAAAACACTGATGACATCTGTAAAAGTCAATAATTGACCTTGCACACAAAGGATGTCCTCCACATTTAATTCATCGGTACAGTGAAACTCACACATATATACACACACTAGCCTGGAGGGATGGGCAGCCTTGTCTCTGGTGGCTGGGGAGCAGTCGGGGGTTTAGATGAAAATGAAAGTGAACTATATGCCCACTGTGCTTGGACACACAGGAATGTGACCTC
>JAOVVF010000048.1:25399826-25409988 GCA_028565595.1 Duopalatinus emarginatus
GACCAGCCAAGAGAGAGTTGCAGTAGTCCAGTCCTGAGATGACAAGAGACTGGACTAGTACCTGGGCAGCTTCCCTCTAGAGAAATGAACGAATTCTCCGAATGAGAAACCTGCATGACCGGGCCAAGTTCACCTCATAGTTAACTATATTCAACACGGGCACCAGCAGTGAAACATCAGACCTGGCAACCCTGTTCCGGTCAATTTCACAAATAATTTATTTCATACCCAAAAGTAAAACCTGGTTAACTTGCTTCTCCATAGTACTTTAACTTTATTACGGTCATTATCCCATTTCCAAGGACCTTTATTCCCCCTCGATAAAACTGTTAAACGCATTCCTACCCCACACATTCTTATCTGAACGATGACACAAACATCATTATAGCGTCCAACGGCTCTCAAACCTCTTCAGATTGAAACGCTCAATACGCTGTAGCGCCACTCGCTGCGGAAATTAATCATCTGGAGTGTCATGGAATGGAGTGGACGCGCAGACGAGAGTCTCTCGTTTTCAAGAGTGTGTGGGTCAATGAAATAATCTCGGTTTACTGAAACGGTCGGCATAAACAGTTTCAGGCCCATGCCATAAACACAGTTACACTCTGCTGCCTTTAACAGATAGCTCTGAGATACGAGCTTGTCGAAATGGAGGTCACTGCTCTTCTGCTGCAGTCCAAGCAGAAAAACACACTCGGGTAATGTAGACGGCACAGATAGCGTGTGTTTAGATTCAGCGCTGTAGTTTTTCTGGCAGTCGCATTAGTGAGTAAACAGATGAACGTTTTTGTACACATGGGGCCTGGAAAAAAAAACCTCGCCGTTTAAGATCCTGATAAAGGATGCCAAGGTTGTGTCAAAGTCTGACACACATACACACACAAGAACATGGTTTAAGAATAATTCAAATGTTCGGTACAGTTTTTTTTTCTCGGCTCTGTAAAGCTTAGAAAGGGTCTACACTGGAATAATGATAAGGTGTAGGGACTTTCATAGAGGCATGTGTTTTGATGGATGAAATGGCTAATGCACGTTTGTGTGTGCAACAGCCTGCGCAGCTGCGAGTGTGTCTGAAAGCGAGATTAATTAAACCCAGTCTGGATGTAAACCAATAATTATCTTTGTTAGCGTTTAACATTTGCAGCACTATGCGCTTTTGTTATGTCTACTTTTCCTATATTGGTCTTTTTTTTTTTTTTCTTTCCTTCAAAGGAAGTTGAATCACGAATGTTGCTTTGAGAAAAACTTGTTATTAAGCCACCCCAAATATGGTCTTTGATGAAAATGTTGTTTTCAGGGCTTCTGCCCAGTGCAAACAGAACCATTTCAAGCGAGTTATACTTTATTGTGCAATAATTCATCGCAATGCAGCAGGCTGAATCAGACAAAACATTACTGAATCTAGATTGGAATCGGAGCAGGACATGAGAAGCTAACTGTCCAGTTAGCAACTAGTGCATACTCATACAGCACAGCGTCTCTAAGCAAAACAAATTAGCTTCGTCTGCACTGTAGAGCAAATTTTATTAAGCTGGATTGAAAAACACTAAGACTGTTATTCTAGCTCTGCAGTATGCTTTATGGTAAACTGCTTATCCAGCTGCCAACAGGACAAAATCTCAACAACCCCCTGATGTTTCATAAATTACAGTGACATTTCACTTCCAGGAGAATTAGACATATGTGATTTGTGTGCCACTTTTACCATAGTTGATGCGTTTGGATGCAAAAAAAGGAAGGCTATGAATTACAGTAATAAAATCCTCAAGGATGTTTAATTGAGGCTGACTATATTATTTACAACAAAAGAACAAAAGTCATTCCTCACTGTGAACGTTCAGACACAGCATGCAGATGAACTTATCCTTTTTCTTATCTCAGTGCTTGACAACTGAAACTAAGCTCTGATTATATCTATGTATTAAACGTTGGCATAAGCAAGTACAATTGCTAGTGTAAATTAGCAGCTTTCAGGGTATCACGTAAGGAATAAAACCATTGGAAAAGTGCTAAAATGGACACAGGCCAAATGAAGACTGGAAAAATACCATTACAACTTTTATCTGTTCAGTTTTGTTGAATTGTGGCCACTGTAGTTTTAAATCTTCAATGACCGGGGTTAAATCTACTGCTTAAGCCTATGCACTGTGAATTCTGAGATGCTTTTCTGTTCACCATGGGTGTAAAGGCTGGTTAGATGACTTACTACAGTCGGCGTGTCAGCCTGAGTAATTCGCCTAGTTTCAATTCGAATGTAAAAAGGCTAGGTGTTGGGTTACAGTTGACCATATGTTCAATGGCTATATAACTCGGCAGCTGTGACGTAATATATTGCAATTTATTTATTTTGATTCATTAAGTTAAAATTGTTTTCCTGCTGAATAAACCTCACATTAGTAAACCTTTCTGTTTATTAATTAAATAAATAAATTTCTATGTTCGATCATCTATTATTCCATTACTTTTCCTGACGTTTTTTTTTTTTTGCTGTATCGTTTCAGTACCAATATCGAAATATACCGATCAATACGCAGGTATCGTATCGAAAGTCATAAGTTTGGTATCGTGACAACACTAGTACTAACAACCTTCTGACGTTATATTTCCAGGGCGATTCATTTTGCCGCATTCTCCACTACTAAAGAGCACTTCACGAACGTCATGCTGGAGCCCGACTCCATACAGGTGGTGCACATGGTGTCCGCTGGCATGGTCGTTAAATCTCTCACCTTAAACCTTTTATCAGTCAACTCGCACATTTACACACACACACACACACACACAGCACACACGAGCTGGCTTATACATCTCACACCCTGATAGGTGCCGCTGTAATTAGATAATCAGACTTATTTATTTCACCTGTCAGTGGATTTGTAGTGTTGTTCTTATTTCCAATAAGTGTAATATAATATATAAATATGTATGACATTCAGTATAAACGGATTTAATGAGCGAAGCACAAGGCAGGAACATCGCACACGCATTCACTCACACCTAGGGGCAATTAAGCATATCTAATTTGCATACCATGTGTGTTTATGGGGAGGTGGAAGGAAACCGGAGCACCCGGTGAAAACCGACATGAACACAGAGGGAACACATCCAAACTCCTTACAGACAGAGAATAGAGCGAGGCTCGAACCCACAAAACTCCAGATACATGGAGACATGTAGCACACACACACTACCTGCAGCGCCACCGTAAGATATATCTCCGAGAATAAAAGTACGCATGCATGAGTCATTCCTGATTTCCTGTTCCATCAAAATGACCCGTCTAGCTAGATCCAAGTGTAACAAGCACAATTACATCTTTTTTTTAAATTGGGAATGCCACTCCAAACATTGCAACAGTCTCACGTTTCTCACCAGTAATTTCTGAGATAGTATTAAAGATCTCTACAGTAATTACATCATGTTGTACACGTACTTCTCAAACCCGGTTCATGTACCGTGTCAAAACTTTCCCAGCGCTATTTGAAAGCTTGGCTCGCGTAACAAACTGCAAACACAGTATGTGTATTTTAGGTCTCTTTTCTACAAGCATGCTGCGATATCAGACGGCGATACAAACCCGATGCCAGCGGGTGTTATCAGTACGGTCCATATTGCGATCTGAACATTACCTGTACAGTCCATTTGGGTGGAAGCCTTCACCTATGGAACCAGAACAGGTTCTGTTCCAACAGCAACTCTCCGCGCGAAGTCTTGAAGCATTTGAAGTTGCTGGGTTCTGCACCATTTATGGTCGAACAAAAGATAAGTCTGATTATGTCGGAGAAACGGGGTCAGCGGAGCCACAGCTCAACCTTCTTAATTCATGGTTATCACAGATCAGCTGATAAGGCAGCACAGCTCATTTGATCACAGACCCCTTCCAGGTGGGTAATTACTGTCTGCACAGAGAACTCCAGCCAGGACTGTAGTATTGCGTGGCATAAGGCCGGACCGTTAAAGCACAGATGTTTAGCATCTTTCACACTACTTGACTTTTTGTTATGATCTCACCATTTAGCAGGCCTGGAGCTAGACTGGATATTAGCATCACTCTTGTAAGTCTAGATGCCTTTTTAGATTTTAAATATACTCGTTTTTGTCCTGTTTTCATGTCCACTCTGTAGTCTGTTTGACTTTTCCTGATTAGTTCAGTTGGTATGACATTTGCCTGTGTGGGGCTTTAGTAGACACTGCCAGTTGGTTGTCATACAGGTTGTTTAACCACTGTAGGTCATGTATATTTAGATTTTTTTCACTATACACAGAAGTGCCAGAACAAACTGGAACAGACAAGCCAATGCACCCGAGTTTGGGGTTTTGCCATTCCCACCTAGGTCTCATAATTGTGGACGGTTCTGCAGGAAGTATGGTGTCTACAGCTTGGATCTACAGTCCATGGTTCGTAGTGTTATACACACACACACACACACACACACACACACACACACACACACACACTACATAATACAGTTGTTAACTGGCCATTGACCGACAATTAACCATTTTCTGACCATTTCTATGTAGACACGACATTATTTATATAATGTATGTGCGAATTTAAAATAAATGTGAACCAGCTGATCGCCGTTGAAAGTTTTTAAACCGTTAGAGTTTCTTATGTTTTATTACATCAATCATTTTATTGTAGAGAAATTACAAAACAGTAATTAAATAACAAGATATAAATCTTAATGAACGCAGTAGGATTTGAAAGACTGAAGTTAATAAGATGTTGGAGAGTAAAGCTGTGACGCCTTCTACACTGAGAAGCCAAAAAAAACTGGTATAGTGGATATATAAAGCGATCGACATCTATAGAAGCTTTCAGAGTTGTTCCTAGACGTCTACAAATGTCTCAGACAGGTGACCTCAACATGTGCCTCCTTTTTAAGGCTATACATTGTGTTCATATTTTGCCATTCCCACCCGAGTCATGAGATCTTGGGTGCTATGCAGCATGCTGTGGAATACAGAATCGTGGACCATTCTGCAGTAAGTATTGTGTTTGTTATTGTACAGAATATTGCTCCTGCTCATGCTAGTGTTTACTGAGATGGCCGGACCCAAGACCAGTACTTTGCTTTCCACCTGTTCTCCCTAGAGTCCCTAGAGTTTTAGTTGTGTTTCTTTCCCACCTGTTTTATGTTGTGTAGTGTTCACCTGTGTCCCAGTACATGTAATTGATCCATGTTTCTGACCTTGAAGCTGTTCAAGCCTCGTCTAGTCTGTTTGTTAACCGTCTGACCCTTTGGATTGCGTTTTTGGACTCTGCTAGCCTAGTTTTTGTGCCTTACCCTGCCTCGGTGAGTGTCTGCGTGTACTAAAACAGTAAAAGTCTTTTATTTCTCTTATACCACAGAAATTTGTCAATGCCAATATTTGTCTGTATTTTATTTCATTTGAAAGCAGTTCATTTCTGCCATGTAAGTCCCTGTGAATTAATGATTCCATTACAAATGAATGAGTCTATTAATATAACCCTGTGATTTTCCTTTAAGCCAGAACTACTGTCAGTGAAAATGAATCATCAGATTTTAAAACGCAACAGCGCTCTGATAAAAATTATTGCAAGACAATCAGAATTTATGACCCGCATGCTGGATCTTAAACAGACCCCAGGACAAGCATCTGTAATCAAATCAATCACCGCGTGGGGCCACCATGCAAGCTTCGGTTTCAGGGGTCATTCAGATGGCCAGCTGCCCCGTTATGACCTTTCACCCCAGCCTCATCTCTTCTTCTATATTTTATTCCTTCCCCCACCATATTGCACATGGTTAGCTATATATACACGTCAATACAAAACTGCTCCAGGACACAACGGGTCATTTATATAACTGAGAGGAAAGGACATATGGACGTGTTAACACGATGCATCAGTGTACTGGAACACATACTCGGTGTAGGAAACGGAGCCTCCAATTACAGAAGCAAAACAAGGCAGACCGCAATACGGAGTAAAATCTAAGCATGGATGTGAATGACGTTCCCAGGAGCAAATTTAACATGTCAAATTTAATCCAGATTCCCGCTCTAGTCCTAAACACTAACGGCCATAAATATCTTTATTCGCCAAACTCTTTATCTTTCAAGGCATAGGCTATATTTTTAAATCCATAACACATAAGACGTTCTCTATAATTAGAAACACATTATGTTTGGTTACCTCTTAGCCATTGAAACATTCTTCAAAAAGCCCACGCAAACTAAAGACGTTATTAAAAGAGAACCGTGAATACGGAAAGTTTTCAGCGAGCGAAAATCACATTTGTCTGCTTTAACACGAGACGATCGAACCTTAATCCTATGGTGGAGCCTGACGAAAGGAATGCCGATTTCTTAAAGATCATCACAACCACATGGCTCTAACCCAGACTGAGTGATGAGTCCGTTTTCCTTACCACTCACGCCACACTAATTCTCTAGGGTGACTTTAAGGACGATGTTGATATATACAGCCTGTATATCTGAAATCCTAAAAAAAATATATTTTTGTTGTTGTTGTTTTTTGCTAAACCACCATCTTGTGCCATCTTGTGCACTTGGGCAGCCGTGGCCTAGTGGTTAGGGAACCGGTCTCCTGACCGGAAGGTTGTGGGTTCGATCCCTGCCCAGGTCAAGACGCGACTGAGGTGCCCTTGAGCAAGGCACATAACTCCCCCAACTGCTCCCCGGGCACCGTGGTTTGGGGCTGCCCCCCACTCTGGGCAAGTGTCTTCACTGCCCCCTAGTGTTCACTGGTGTGTGCATAAGTTTTACTGCACGGATGGGTTAAACGCGGAGGTCACATTCCTCTGTGTGCAAGCACAGTAGGCAAATAGTTCACTTTCACTTTCACATCGGATCTTAAAACTCTTTGTGAATGCTTAGAACCACTCATTGACCAATGTGCAATAGAAATTAATCTTCTGCATTTAACCCATCCGTGCAGTGACACACTAGAGGGCGCTTTCCCAGACCAGTAGGCAGCCCTGATCCAGGGCACCCAGGGAGCAGTTAGGGATTAGGTACCATGCTCAAGGGCACTTCAGTCAAGTCTTGTCAGTTGCCAGGAACAGACTGGGAACCTTTTGGGCACAGGGTTGGTTTTCACAAGCCTACAGTTACCCCCCTTGTTAAGTAGCCTTTACATGGTGACTAATAATAATAACTTGTTTTTGGCCATGTGTTCTTATAAGAAGATGAACAGATTCATTGTAATGTGATGTAGCTTGAGATAAAGCTAAGGTTCTGTTACCACCTTGAATCTGATTATTTTTCCAATACCAGTACTACCCTTAACACCCCCCCCCACCCAATATCCTAGTAATTTGCTAATACTTTTATTTATTAATTACAATCAATAAGATCGAGTGTAATTATAGAGACCTGTGATTTGACTTACAGACGACTTACCAGACCAACACCATCAGACTTGTCTAGAATTCAGCATTCTCTGGTATAGATTTTTATTACACTATGCAAAATATATGCATAGTACGTTTCTCTGCAGCTTCAACTGAATCACAACAGAGCAGACATTACCACAATAGACGTCTTCAGCTTGGATCAGCTGACAGTTTAACTGCCAGGGAATATCTCATCATCTCCAGAACATTTTTACATAAAACAGCTTAGCCATATGAAACTGATGACAAGAAACATTAACAGGGCAAAGTCCGTGTCTTTGATTTTCAATAGATTCCAGTACACGATGCATGAGCTTTCAGTTGTGACAGCTTTGCCAAACTAGACCCTGCTGGTCAGCGTTAAAGTTCAGTCTATTAAGCAATGATTTTCATTTTCGACTGACATTTCCCTGCACGACACTGAATAAAATGGGGTGTTGGTCTCAGTGAGACCTCCTAAAGAGAAATGTCAGTCTAAAATGAAATGAGACTACGCTCTGGTAGCTGTTATATGGACTGGAACCGAGACTATTTTAAAATGGCAGGGTGAAATCAAATTACACTGGCTAACCCCATCAGACCTGCATCCCTGAATGATTCAGGTTTTTGTCCTCATTAAAACGCATGAAATAAGAGAAGGTTGACAAGTGAAACCTGGCAAAAGAATTAGATATATAACGTTTTCTAAAAAATATTTTCCAGAAGGTTTTCAGAAGATCGACCTCAGGTCGACCCCCACAAACGGATAACTACTACACCAGTCTCTAGTCACTAGGCAGCCATGGCCTAGTGGTAACGGAACCGGTCTCATGACCAGAAGGTCCCGGGTTCGATCTCCACACAGAGGAAGACACAGCCTTAAGCAAGGCACCTAACTACCCCAACTCCTCCCCGGACGCTGTGGTTTAGGCCTGCCCCCTCCCCTGCTCCGGGCAATTGTGTTCACTGTCCCCTAGTGTTCACTGGTGTGTGTGTTTCACTGCACAATGAGTTAAATGTGGATCATATTCCTCTATGTACAAGCACAGTATGCAAATAGTTCACTTTCACTTCACTTTCACTTCACTTTCACGTCACTACTTGACATGTTCCTCCATAGGGCATGGCCTCCATATTCTATTTCACACCAAAAAAGAATTATTATAATTTTATGCTATTATCTTCAAAAATCCTGTGAGCAACAGATTTGCCTTTGTGTTGGCATAAAGGTTGCTCAGTGCTTACTTATTGAATCTGGAGTCAATGAAACAGATTGTAAATTGTTATGTCAGGTTACAGGTCAAGTCCCTGAAGAGTCGCAGGGAGACATTTGCACTAGTAAACACATTCATGCAGTGAAACACGTGCACTAGTAAACACACCGAGTCACTAATAAGTCTCAGTTCTACAGGGTCAGGGTACAGATTGTTGGTGGCTCCAGAATGGTATAGGGTTTGTTTAGCTGGCATTCCATGGGACCCCTGGTACATCTACAAGCGTCTGTGTAGTGGGTAGACACTGTGTGCCTCCTTTCGGAACAGTTACACCCAACATTCATTCTGATTGGTTCGGCATCTTGCAACAGGACAATGCGCCACCACACGTGTGTAGAAACGTGCGGAATACAACAGAATTGTGTGTTGTAACCGTGGTGTTTTATTGCTTACAAAATATTTCTCTTGTGGGGAAACCACCATGTACCAGCTTTTCAGGCACTTCTGTGTACATTTCAACTATAACTGACTAACTAACCCTTATTACTAAATCTCAGATTGTAATTATTGATTTGGCTTGGTGGCCTTTAAACAGCATCTATTCCTAATTTAACTAAAAGTGACTCTAACTATTTACATTGTACTGATTTGTCAATAATTCAGCCTTATCATGTACTGTATGCCAAAGTTTACCAGGTGCGGTTCCTCAAAAAACCTTAAAGCCCAGGGTACATTCCTCCGAGATCATCCTGCTGGCCTGTTCCCCCCCCACTTTCATCTCCACCCACATTGTCTCACTGCAGGGTTACGCAACACGGTGAAACATATTTCAACTGCGAGACATGTCAAGCACAAGGCACCGCTCTATTCGGAGGTTAATGAAATCTCGTGACGGAACAAGATTTATCACTGGTGCGTCTCTATCAACAACCGTGTCCATGTCAAGTCACATATGGTTCATCCATCAAACGCAGATTTTTATGTTTCTGTGTTTATGCATTAAGCAAGATTTTGAACGCACCTGTGACATGATACACAGCCCCGTCTGACCGGGTTTCACAGATGCTCCATAACCTATTCCTCCAACCTCTTCTGCCACATCTGGGAATAAACCAGTCAGTGGATGTCTTTGGGCCGGATACTCGCTTGGAAAAATAAAGCCAGGGTCTCATGTACGATGGACCCAAAACAACTGGGTGGAAACGATCTCCGCTCTGAGATTTCATTAGAGAAGCCGTGGTGGTTAGTGGTCCTTGACGAGATGAAACACCTTGCTGTCAGGATTGGTTATACAGCACTGACTGAGGGGGTCATTAAGCCCTTTAGTGGTTAAAGTAAGCCGCACAACAGTAAGATTAAAAAAAATAATCAGTGGAGCGTAGAACCATTGAAGTAGATTACTGTTGACATACAGGAATAAAACTGACAACTGAAAAAAATGGCTTATTTATTTGTATCACTGCAAAATAATAATAATAATAATAATAATAATAATAATAATAATAATAATAATAATAATAATAATATAATAATAATAATAAACAATTATTTAAAAATATAATAATAATAATAATAATAATA
>JAOVVF010000048.1:25411094-25449230 GCA_028565595.1 Duopalatinus emarginatus
TAAAAAAATAAAAAAAAAAAAAAAAAAAAAAAAAAAATAACACACACACACACACACACACACACATATACATATATATATATATATATATATATATATATACATACAAGAATAAAATTCCAATGAACAATAATTGAATAAACTTTTATACAATTCATTTGGGGCATGAATCAGATTGGTGCCCAGAAGGTCACCAGTTCGATGCCCTGAACCAGCATGACATACACTTACTAGTGTGTGTATGTGTGTCCTTTACTCCACTGACAAAGAGGTCAAACTCCTGTGTAATGGTTTACTCACTCACTAATTAATATTTTACCAATAAGAATCTAGCAGTAGGTCTGTAAAAGAGATCGAGGTGATGCTGATTCATGCAACAGTCATAATAATGATCTTAATGAGTGCAGTATCTTAGATAAGGACACTTTATGTCCAAATCATTTTGGCATCAGCTTATAGTCTCACCTGAATACAATGGATTCATACTTAAGTGCCACAGCTGTAATCATAATCAAGACCGCCCTGTGCTTGTGTAACAGAAAAGCGTTCAGCGTGCAGCTTAAAAAAAAGAGCTGTGATTGGCTGCATGGGGAGGAATCACAAGATAGCCGTCACTCTCCCAGGATGGTATCTGTCCTATAATTGAGAAGAGGTTTAATAGATGGGAATTGGGGTGAAAATCCGCAATTCCTATCCCTATTAACTGGAATCACCCAGAAGTGGACGGGTTCTTCCTCATGTCATCTCAGAACGCTTTTCAGAGCAACTGTCACGTCAGTCTCGTGATAATGTCTACTGTTGAAACTGGTACCCAATACAATTGTACTCCATCGAACGCCTACTCCAGCAACCAGCAGTAACACAGTTCAGTATGTGAGTGTATAACGATTCGCCGACAAGAGGTTCAACAAGTTCAAAACGTTCTTGCCAGATTGGATTCACTGTTTCCAGCCCAAATTGCGGTCGAAAACTCACCCCAGTTCATTGTAAATCAGCCCTGAAACGTCACTTTGACAAATTACAACCTCCAAACCGAGGCCATTTTCTTTTGGCATAAAGCAAAAATAGCACAATTATAGGGGATCCTGTGCAATCTGGCAACATATGACAAGCCCATGCATGGCAGTGTTGATGAGCAATGCTGTGGAGGAAGCATCAACAACAACAACAACAACAAAAATCTAAAAAAAAATATATCTGCTTATTACAAATCCTATCCAAATATACATAGATGTTGTGTTTTGATATATTAATGAATGAGAGTAAATGGAAACTGGGAGTATTTTTAGCTTTTTTATGTTTTTGGCTTAGAGTCGCATGCCTTAGTTCGTTAGTTCGGGGTTTGCATTAGACCTAACGTGTGTTCAGCTTGTGAGACTAACAATACCTGACAGTTTGGACCATGGGTGGCCTCATGAGGAAAACTACAGCTTAAAAATACACTGAATTGCCAAAAAAACTGGTACACCAGTCTTATTCTTAGTAGGTCCCCCCTGGGGCATGGACTTCACAAGCTACACAACACCAAACGACCTGCGGAATGCTCCACAATACCAAGATCTGGTGATTTGAAATCTGGTAGAAATGGCATCCTAGATGTGTTTAATAACGTTGCAATCTGGTGACTAAGTTGGAAATGACAAAACCCAAACACATAACGTTGCCAGCAAAACAAATTTAATACCATATATATACAGAACTGAGACATGAGGCCCCAGGACTTTACTCGGGTTAAAGTAACAAAATACAGAATTACAGACAAAGGCAGTAGAGTATTTTCAACAAAAACACATCAAAGACTATCTGTCTAGACAGACTGCATCTCCACGGTTGTATCTGGCAAAAGGACGACCCTGGGCTGATGGGAAAATGTCTACTGCAGCTTAAAGACAATTTGGTCATATTATGGCTTTTCTATTAGAGGGGAAATCTGCTGATGAGGCACAAGAGGGCCTTGCTGGTTATGGAAATAGAGCCACATAAAACACCACAAAGGATACGCATCATTCCACGCTGATTCTAATAAATAAGTGGTTCTTTAATAGAGCTTTAACAAGGTTACAATTACTTAATGACATGCTGTAATCTAGTGTACCATCACAAAAGATGTAAGGTTAAAAGAAAACCTGAGATTTACAGCTCATGCTCGGTTATTTGGGAAGGCGGTCGTTTTGTATTGCTGCGCCCATGACTTGCAGTTTAATAAAATAATTGGATTTGGGATTGGGAATAATTTCAGGGAGACTTTATAAAACTCATCCATGGTTCAATATATAGAGTGGGGCTTTCTGAAGGGTGTTTTTTTATTATAATTATAGTAATAAGAAGAAGAAGAACTTTTTTTTAAATAGGAGAAGCTTTGAGAGTAGTTCCAGATACAAATCACGGGTTATTACTATCATAATATCCATCCATCATCTTCCACTTTTCCAGGGTTCAGGTCATAGAAGCAGCAGTCCAAGCAAACAGGCCCAGACCTCCTTCAACCCAGGCACCTCTTTTAACATTCCCAGGCCAGCCGAGAGACATAATATCTCTAGCTTGTCCTGGGTCTTCCCTGGGGTCCCTTTCCGGTTGGACATGCCTGGAACACCTCACCAGGAAGGTGTCCGGGACGCATCCTAACCAGAAACCTGAACACTCCAACTGGCTTCTTTCAACCTGGAAGGCCAGTGGGATCTAACCAGACTAACCGGATAGACTTGCCTTCACCTCCAACGCACATCAGAGAGCCTTGTGCGTCCATGACCCAGTTGCTGGTTCACCAGTTGTCCTTTCCTGGACCACCGTATGCTAAGACTGCCCCACATGGCCTGTCATTTTGATCAGAGTCAGTCATCTAGACACCACAATTAGGCCCAAGGTTGCTCAGATCCTTATGCTTGCCCATTTTTCCTGCTTCCAACACATCAACTTTGAGAACTGACTGTTTTATCGGCTGCTTAGAATATTTCACCCTGTCACAGTTGTTATGGATGATGGTTGTATAGTTAGTTAGCACTGGGGGCAGCTGTGGCCTTGTGGTTAGGGAACCGGTCTTGTGCCCCACATAGGGCAAAACACGACTGAGAATGGCACCCAGCTCCCCCTAGGGGGCAGTAAACGCACTTGCCTGGAGCAGGGGGCATCCCCTAAACTACGGTGCCCGGGGAGCAGTTAGGGGAGTTAGTCAGTCGTGTCTTGCCCTGGGCGGGGATCGAACCCACGACCTTCCCGTCACGAGACCGGAGCCCTAATCGCTAGGCTACAGCTGCCCATTATTATAGTCCTATTATAACCCATTGTGTTTTTTTTTTCTTCATACATAAATATAAAACACAGCACATTATAATCAAGATCCCTAGATAACCTCCAGGATTTGGGGCAAATAATGGATTGACCCCTGTTCACTTTAAAACCCTGTAAGTCCTTATAGCACAAAACAAAGAGCATTGTTGTGTTATAAAACTAAAAGAGCAAAAGAAAGCATGAAGGAACAGAGAAGGAAGAGGATTAAAAGGCAAATCATGGGATCTTGTGAACTTTGTAAAAAAAAAAAAAACCAAAAAAAATTAAGCTCATTTGATGGGCTAACGTTTCCCTTGTCACATGATAGGAGAAACAAAATATCCTCCAGCAGAAGTGTAAAGGGGTTTAGAAGGCAGCAAGTGGGTGTACGATAAGGAGATCAGCGACTACTCAAGCGGATTATACGTTATTTGATGGAGGGGTGTGTGCAGGCAGGACCACCGTGTGCAGGCTTAAGCACGGCACAGCTGACTTCTAACATCAGATATTGTTGTTCAGCCGAGTGTCAAAACAAACTAAGACCGGGAGGACGACTGCTGGGGATGCGAACCATGATTAAACGATGAGTAAAACCAACATGAACGCCAAGCCCTGTGACACTTGGCTAATCTCATGCTAACTGTCCAAACGGTGATGAGATCACGCTGTATGTGACTGAGGATTTTATAAAGCCATATGGTCAGCAGACGTGTAACTCCAGGATAAGTTCAATCCAATGACATAACTGATGACTTCATATACTTAGTTTTTAAAATCTCATTTTTAGCCCTCAGGCGAAGTGCTAGTCGATGACGCTCATTCCAACTTGCAGCTTTGGACTTTTCAGCAGTTTTGTATTGGGTTATCGCCCGAAGACAAAACCAATCCAATGTTCTGTTCCTGCTTAGAAAGCACTTTTTTTCCCTTTTGCAGAAGGACGTAGTCCAGCAGGACACGGCAATGAGCACTGAGCAGAGAATAAACGCTCTGCTATAATGGCGGAATTCAGTTTCTGGAGACTTTTATTACTTTTCTTACTGAAGTGCACAAAGTTTTTTTTTTTATATATTTTTTTTAATATGCAAAAGACACAGGCTGGTGGTGGCTGCATACAGTTATAGGGTTTGTTTACCTGGCATGCAATGGGACCCCGGTATACCTACAAACATCTCGGACAGGTGAACACCATGTGCGCCTCCTACACCTGTCCGTGTCCTGCATTTATTTTGATGGGTTTGGCCTCTTCCAACAAGACAATGCACCGCCACACACACCTAGAGACGCCATATGGTTGGAGGAACACTCATCTGAGTTTGAGGTTGTGCCATTCCGACCATAGTCACCAGATCTGAATGTTATCGAACACATCTGGGATGCCGTGTGATGCGTTGAGGAAAACAGAAATCTGACACCTCGGAATACAACAGAATTGTGTACAAGCTTTCCTGGCACTTCAGTGTAAACCTTACATGTAGGACAAGGTTTATGGATTATTTAGGTTGTTGTTTTTTTTTGGTTTTTTTTTAGGCGAGTTCCTCCGTAAGGGATTTTTACTTCATTACATTCAGTTTAGATTATGTTTTTTCCCCATACACTCTCTCCATGATGACTGTTCTCATTTCCTTCACTTGTTTTGTTCATCAGACCATACTGAGTCATCTAGTCTTCTAAACATGAACCAGTCTGAATCCTGTAGCAGATTAACATGGCTTGTTTTAGAAAAAGCTGACGACCAAAAAACTCAATGTTTAAAGATGAACAGATAGAAAAGTATGTGTTTATTCGGGCAGTGTCAAAGTCAAAATAGATGTCTTTCATCTGTTCGGTTAAAGTGCTAGACGAAAGTGGAAACATTAAGTGGCATTACATGGACAGTCTAAAGATCACTATAATGGACAGAATAAAGACACACTTAGAAACCATGAAATTGGCCCTGATTTAAACGGTCATCAAAGGAAAACTAGGACTGCACAGGTTTACTCTCCATCAGTCAAGTGAAGTGACTCATTGACCATTGTACTTGTACACATAGAGCAATCTGAACTCCGCATTTAACCCATCTGTGCAGTGAAACACACATTAGTGAACAAACACACCAGGGGGCAGTCAACACACTTGCCAGGGAAAGTGGGCAACCTTATCCACGGGACCTGGGGAGCGGTTGTGGGGTACAAGGCTGGTTCCTTAACCACAAGCCCACAGCTGCCCCTGGTGTTCTCATGTGTCCCCATGTGTCCATCAGTTCAAACTAGTACAAAATAGACTTCATGTTTAAAGTAATAAATGCCCATGTTATTAATTTGCAATTTTTTGTATATATCACATAGTTATAAAAGAAATGAATTATAATTGCACTATTAGGCTTCACCCAAGTGAGTCTGGTCCCTCATATCATTTTAGGGAGCTGTTTATTTATTTATTTTTGCTGCCATTGTCTCTGCCCTACTCATATATATATATACAGTAAATGCATGTAAAAGTATAATTTATATCCAGATTTTATATTTCTGTTAAAAGCACTGACCACTCATTAACATAACGCTATGATAAAGTGTTAAAGCTGACTAATGTTCCTGCCATACATCACGGCTCATCTGTGTTGGTTTATCTAATCCTACAACATTTCACTATATCATTAACACACATAAACTTCAGGATCAGTAACACTGCAGTAGTTAACACTTGTATAAATTGTTAAATTGAGGGCATTAAAGACACTGCATACATAAATAATATATTATATTAAATGCCAGCTTTTTACCATTGTAAGCAATAAATTATATCCAACTAGACTTTTAGAAATTTAATGGAATACCTGAGACTAGGTAGCTCATGCAGGTTATGAGCATCAGCTTAACTTGGCATTCATTAGATCACGCATACATCATGATGTGTATGAAATGTATCTCCGATAACGCAGCACATCCACAATGGGCTGCTGGTGGCTCCATAACTGTATGGGGCTTGTATAGGTGCCACCCGTTCATGTCTAACAGAATAATCCACCACCACAGACGTCTACAGACGCCAAATTATGATTACAGAAACACTTATCCGAGTTTGGGGTTTTGCCACACTTAGATCTCAACATTATTAAACAAATCTCGGATGCCATGCAACACTGGTGGTACATGAGTCTAATACTCGGTAGCCACCACCAGCCTATTAATTTGGCATATGCTCATCAGTTTTTCGCAGCAGTTTTTCTGGCACTTCAGTGTATGCATAAAGTGGCTTATTTAAAGGATGGAGTACAATCCGAACAGTCGGAAAGATTTTCCATTATGTTCGATTTTAATTCTTCGGTTACCTCTTGAGAAAGAATGTGATACCTGGTGTTGTGAAATAGTGCTGGCTGAGACATTCCTGTGTCTTTCATGGATTTTTTGGACAACTGAACAAAGTAGCATTCGGGGAGTTGTTAAGAAACGTGCAACTGCACTTAATGCAAAATCCTCAGACAAACTTTTAGTCTTTGTGCAGTGGCCAAAAAAGGAAAGAAAAAAAAATCCTTGGCACATGTAGCATCTACAAGTAGAGCGCTAGCCGTAGTTCCCCTAGGACAGCGTACAGTAGGTCTTTCCAGTTTAATCATATCAACGTCACATTCCTGAGCGTTTGCATTGGATGTCAGATGTTTTTTTTGTGCTACGAGATACACCAACGTGCTGCTCATTTCCAACCGACAGTGGGCAACGGTTCAGACGTGAATGCAGCTGTAAAACAAACTTCACACATTGTGAAGCATTACATTCTTGTGTTTTTAGCTGACTTGAGACATTCTCCCCGCCTAGCAAGAGACTCTGTCATCTTTACGTTGGTTTGTTTTACAGTGGGTGAACTGGAAGAGAGCTGGACTGAGCAGACCAGCTTTTTTTTCAGAATTCCTAGAAATCTTTGATGGAAGTACTGTGTGTTTTTCTGTGCAGTGCCAAGATTTGGGATCTTGACCATCCATGACCATCAACATTATCCTGTGGTCAAGTGTTAAAGCTGACTAACGTGTCTACAGTATATCATGGCTCAGTTTGTCCCACGATGGTTTATCCAATACTATTTCACTAGATCATAAATACACATTATTTAACAGGAACTAATTAACTTCATTAATTAACATATAAGCCAAATAATCAACATGTGCATTAACCAATGTCTATACCATCGCTTAGCAAAATACCACCTTAATAAAAAGGTTTGTGGTTAAAAACTGGTAAAAAGCCATGTTCCAATATTTATGCCTAGAGACCAGAGTTCAGTAAATTATCAACATGCTGTAATATAATTTTGCTAATTTATGTGGAATAAATAAACAGTCAATAAGAATCTAAAATAAAAAAAAACTGGTACATCAGTCGAATACTTGGCAGGTCCTGCACAGGGCATAGAGTCCACAAGGTTGGATAAATATTCTGTAGGAAACAAATGTAATATTCCCTGCAGAAAGGTCCACAATTCTGTTGTATTCTGAGGTGTAGAATTTCCACACAGTGTTGCACAGCATCTCAGATTTCTGGTGATTTAGGTGAGAATGACATAATCCCAAACTCAAATGTGTGCTAGCTATATTTAACAGTTTATTTTTACAAAATACAGCTCGTCATGTTACTGAAAAAAAAAACTGCCATCGTGAAGAATATCACCGGTTTACAAACCATTACAAAGCAATGACACTGGAGACTCCTTCCATAAGCACTAAATAAATATAACATCCCAGCAAACAGAAAACCAACAATCAACAATTAATTCTTTTAATCTATGTATGTAGCATATCAGGTCACATGCATTGATATAAACCTTTGTATCCTGAATATGACCTGCTATTAGAGTAAACCAATCAACACTTTCTAAACCAATCAGATCGGAGAATTCAACAGCTGTGTGATATAATGTTAAGGGAACTTTAATGTAGGTCTTGATGTAATTAGTGTTTATAGCATTAACACATTATAGCAATTACTATACAATATAGGCCTAATATTGGTTCATTATACTCTTGGGGATGTCACATATAGTGTGCAAAATCAAACCATGACAATTTACAATAATTAAGCTGTATTCACACTATGGAGTCCCAGAGAGGGCTGTTTACCTTGCAAAAGCACACAGCATGAACTCAAGGGTGACTCTTATCACCCAGGCACAAACAATAAAAATCCAATACATTCAAGCCCGATTTGGACCGACTCGCCTCCAACTATTCAACAAAGACACTTTTATCTCCAAAAACCCATTCGGAAAATGTGATGACCTCATGCAAGCGTTCGTACTGGAATGAGATAAACGAGCACTTAACTGCAATCAGCGCCGTGCAAAAGGAAGATGTATACCCTGTAATGCATCACAGCCTATAGCTGCACGCACATGCCTCTCATAAAAAGTTGGGACAAGGCCATGAACACCGTGACCTGACAGTGAGTTCACTCCACGTTCAGGGAGTCTTGCACTGTCTGTGATTCATGTTCGAAATAAGGCCTGTGTGAATGGAAATATGGTCCCTAGAGGACTCCTGATGCACCATAAAATAATTTGGGAGGCCAGAAAGGAAGCTTCGTACAAAAAGGTATCATTTTAGCGAATTGGTAGGTGGAACAGAGAATAAGTCCACAATAATTTTCAATCTACCAGCAATCATTTTGCTATGGTTTGTTATGATGCCATGGCAGATACGTCCAGGATGGGAACTTTTCCAACATCAGGCCAGGCAACCCAGCATGTGACCATGCGTGAAAACCACACAGCCATAAAAGTTTGGTAAAATTACACTGTATTTCTCTGAAAACAAGGAGGCTCGTTTCGGTGGTAATTACAGCTGAATGGCCAGGCTTTGAACTTTAGTTTCCGAGTTGGCCGAGCTCAGGGAGAGGAGCTCCAGCTGTCTTTGGCTTCATCGATTCTCCAGATGGTACGTGGAGAAAGGCTGAAAAGAGCCTTCCTCTAGGGGCTAACTAGCTGGCCCTGACTGAAGAATCCCCTGCATTCAAATTCAGAAAATGTTTTGGACATGTGAGTGTTAAAGTACCCCAGAATGCATAGTTTTAAACCATTAAAATATCATTCATCTCTTATATAATACATTTGTATAATATATAAAAATAATATATTTATTGCCCACCTCATAAACTATGTATAAACCCCCATTTCCTCCTTCCATCTCTAATACAACCTCAGACTATGCTACGCTACTAGCTATAGCATAATAAGTATACACACAAAGACGTATATTCAGCATGGTATGGTTACTTGCCGATTATTCCTACAGTGTTTACTGACATTACTCAGTGCTGCTGTGAAATGTAGGCGGCGTTATTGTTTAGCTAGCCTGCTACGTAACTAGCCAGCCAGGTAGCCAGTTAGGTAACTGCTTTGGGCAAAATAAGTCATATTTTTAGTACTCCAGCCTTCATTTATATTCTCATATTCTCAGAATATACAATACCATAACAGTCAGTACATGATATAGGAGGTAAAAGTAAGCTAGCTAGCTGTTTAGCACTCTAACAAGTTTGCTAATAAGCGGAGTTTGTACACAATGATCATGATTTTTAGTGGTCATTGTATGTATTTATTTTTACAATGAAGTGCCAGACAATGTGCATAATGGTGGCTCCATAATGGTATGGGGTTTGGTTTGTTTAGCTGGCACCCCTGATACATCCGCAAACGAACAAATCTGGGATGCCACGCAATGTGCTGTGCAAAACAGGAATCCCACACATCGGAATATACAGAATTGTGGACCGTTCTGCAGGCAGTATGGTGTTCATTGGCTCCAGAATATTTCCTCAAGCTTGTGGATTCCATGCCCCTACCAAGTATTAAAGTGGTGTACAGTTTTGTGTACAGTGGCAGTTCTTCTGGACAAATAGTAAAGTTTTCTTTTCACTTTGTCATCATTTTCACTTTCTTTTCTAACTACATTGGATAAGAGCAAAATAGGAAAACATAAATAATGCCTTTGAGATTCAGCCACATTTGGCCAGATGATCCCAGGTTTTGATTTGTTGCCCAGCGCAGCAATTCTTTAAGAATGCGCTTTAAATGTATACCACATATGCTTTATTATTTGAATCTTGTCATGGACAGGAACATGAGAATGATTTTTTTCCCCAAGTACTCGATGCATCACCACTGAACCAGGCAGAAAGCTCTAAGAAAAGGTTCTGCTTTAGATCTCACTGTGGGATCATGAGACATTAATGCTTTCTTTAAAAAACAGGACAACACTTCCATCACCTAAACTTGGCCAGCAAAGATGGTTTTCAGGGAAGAGAGAAAACGCTATGCCTAAATTCAAATCACAGAGGCATGCTTTCCTTCACGAATATTCACCGCTTAGTTCTTCAAATTCATCACTCCCATCCTCACTCCCCTTTCACAGCCACACACATACAGTGTACAGAACGACATGCTGGAAATGCCGCCCAAACATTGACTAACCACACCGTCTCTCTGTGTGAAGCTGTGATTGAGAACACATGCAAAACTGACCGAGATAGAGCAGGATAACGCAGCACTACTAGCATAACAGAGCTGTGTTTAAAAATGATGGCTGAATTAGCATTTTATTATGTATTAGCATTGAATGAGTGCGCTGGTGTTATGGAAATATTTTCCACTAGAGTCCAGTGACAAGAACTAAGGTTATAATTTACAAATCAAATCCAATCTCTCTTTATATACTTCTGACAGGAGTTCGCTTTCAGGCGACACATGATGGCATCACTGTGTTATTACTGAAATGGCAAGAAAAACACTTTAAACCAAATTTGGCTCAATTCAACCCAGTTACATTTGTATGGCACTGTCACAAAGCAGTGATGGTGCCAGAAAAACTGGCAAAAAAACCCAACAACAATCGTTATGGGGTTTGTTTAGCTGGCATACTATAGGACCCCTGGTATGTCTACAAACGTCTCTGACCCATTCATGCCCTGCATTCATTCTAATGGGTTTCGCCTCTTCCAGCAGAACAATGCGCCACCAGATAGTCACATGTCACCAAATTATGGTTCAAGGAACACTCAACTGAGTTTGGCGTTTAGCCATTCCCACCCAAGTCACCAGATCTCAACGTTATTGAACATGCGGTGAAACACAGAAATCCTACACCTTGGATTACAGTGGAATTGTGGACCGTACTGCAGGAAGTATGAAGTATGGTGTCTATGGCCTACTAAATATTTTCACAAGCCCGTGGAGTAAATGCAGCATGGGGGACCTATCGAGTACTATACTGGTGTACCAGTTTTACCAGAACATGTCAGAGGTAACACAATACTACGGCAAGGAACTCTCCCTGGGACAGTATGAGGAAGAAACCTTTCAAGAACCAAACTCTAAAGGGAACCCATTCTTTGCTGGGTAATGGCCAACATTGGAATTTAATATTACTCATCTTTGCTGTTCTACAACTATTAAGTTAACAGTATTAAGTGTCTTGAACCATTCTTTGATATGAGCTCACTGGGTACAATAAGAGTCCTAGGATAAACACAAGTTCTTAGGTAGTAACTTCCATTACAGAAACCGGATACACAGAAGCAGCTTCAATATTTGCATTTTTGGTTTTAGACACAATTTAGTGTTAGTGTTGCACAAGTGTTAGTCAAGGCTTTGTTACATGGTGAATTGTTCCAGCTTCCAAAATGAAGTCCACCTGGAAGGTTTTGGGGTTTTTTATAGAATCATCGTAAGTGTTCTCTCTGAGGCACAAACCAGAGAAAAGAGGTCTACACTATATGTAGCACGACTGGAGGTTTTTTAACACGAAGACTGTATCTTTCTGACCTGATCCTCAGCTAATCTTGCATTAGAGCACTAACTTCACCATTCTATGTACATAAGCCAGAGGATTGGCTATTGCTATGCTGACTAACAGGGAAAAGAAGAAACCTATCCTCGCCACCCAGTGAGCAGACCTAATTACACTCCCTTGAACGACTGCACATGGCTATAATGATGTTTAGATTCAAACTTGAGATCTCCACACTAGGAAGCCAGCGTTAATGTTTTAATAGAACCATAGCTGGGGCCTAGAAAACCTGAAGTTCTAAAAACCGTGACATTACCATTATCATATTACTGAATAAAACCACCGTTACTAGATGTCTGGTAATGATCTCGGTATGTAGAGTTTGGAAATTGTGGTTGAAAAGTCCAGTGGGTCTGTTTTGCTGGAATGATTCAGGTTTATTCATCATCGTAAATGTTTCACTTGCACATGCAAATCTTTCTAACACTAGTCACTTCAGCAGGACTTACATCTTACCATAGATCAGCTAAGCTAAGACTAAATGTATAGGATTTAATGTTTTGGACCTTAGTTATTTTTTTTTTTACACTGTGGTACATTTGTTCCTTTAACAGAATTAGTTTCCCAAATGAACTGGATAATCCCAAAAGACCTCATTAAAATGCTTGGCAAAAGCCTTGATTTTGGTAAGTGAAAATGGATGAAAAAAAAAGGCAGTTGGCGTCGATCCCCAGGAGAATGTGGTGTAACTTATTGGTGAAACTTTGAAACAAGCCTCAAAGAAATAACAATAAAACACAGTTTTGCCTGCAGAGAAGGAAAACTGTCTACATGATTTTCCGTAAAACTGAACACTGAGATTGTAAAGAATTGCAGTTTTCCGAAAAAACTGTTAACAATATGCAGGTTATATTAGTTAAGTGTTCCATTTTTTTGGCCATCCGTCCACCCATGCATCCACCTAGCTGCCCATATATCTGTCTACCAAGCCACCTGTCTGACCCCACTCATCCATTTATCTATTCATCACTGATCCATCCATCCATGCATCCACCTACCCACCTCTCAATCCATCCGCCCACACTTACATCTGTCCAGCCATGCATCTCTAGCTAGCCACCTATCTAGCCATCTGTCTACCTACCCATGTGTCTGACTTCCATCCATCCATTCCTCCACCCATCTGTCTCTTTATCCATTCATTCAAGCCAACTATTCATCTATCATACATTAATCTACCCAGCGATTCTGTCCACAGATTCATCCATCCATCCCTCCATCCGTAAATGCACTGATCGATCCATCCACCTACCATGTTCATTTTTGCATCTAACTGCCATCAGATCCATCCGTCCATCCATCCACCTAACCACCCACCCATCTGTCTCTCCATCCATTGTGTCAGCCAACTATCCATCACTGAACCCCATGTTCACTGATCCATTCATCAACACGCTGATCCATCTTTAAATGCACTGATCCACCAACCCAACCTACCTACCTGTTAATTTTTCCATCTAACTGTCCATAGGCCCATTTATCTACATTAGAGAAAGCAGTAGGATGGAGAAACGTTAAAATCAGGCTGTGTGTATGAGTCTACAGTGACTGACAGGAGATAATCGAACCGGTTGGCAAGCGCAGTAGGCTGCTAAAAGGTTGAACCATAATCCACATGGTTTGTTTCTGTGAGTAATTGGAGAATGCCAGAGGAGAAAAAGACTGACAGAGAGAAAAAGGCCAGAGGGCGACTATGTGATTATAAACCTGCGATTACATGCTTGAAGAAAGGCACTGCTCTATTTTATTTTTTACACTGAAATAATACAGAAACCAATTCAGTGGATCCCATTTGAGCAATAGAAAATGAGTTGATGGAGTTTAATGACTAATCTAGCACTCAAAAAGAAAATATAAATCATTATAGTGATTACTTTCACTTCATACTGGGACCTTGAACTGCTAAGATCGCAATATTAAACCTTTTTCATTGGCTTTCTGATGCAGCCAAAAATGATATATTTGTTTAAAGAAAATGCTCCGAGTTTTGCTAATTTGAATGACATTATCCTCCAAAACCTCTTATACATTTGGCTCATCGCATGCTAAAATCAACCATAGGCTCCCAGGTGACCATCTCAGATTGTGATGAAAATTTGGCAAGATGAACCTTATGAGGAGTAACAAAATCTGAGGGTGAAATTCCCATTATTTCAGGAGCTTTGTAATCTTTAAATGTAGGTGCCACGCCCCCTTTTGGTACTCACAATTTGCCACTAAAATCCATAAGGGATTTTAAAGGGTCATATCTCTATTTCTAAACATGATACACAGCTGGAACTTAGTGCCCCAGCTCAGTTTTGTCCACTTTTTAGAACTTGGCATCAGAATGAAGGTCGATGTGAGTGTTAGCAAGTTATGAGGCTGCAAATATCCAGTTTTGGTTGGTGGAGAACCTACGAAGTATTAGACTGGTGTAGGAGTTTTTCTGTCACTTTATGCAAATTTATTAATATTAATAATAGTATACACTAAAGACCGTCATCCACTTTGAACATTTGGAGACAGTGGGCAGTGTGGAGTAAAATAAGTTATTGGATATATCACATGATGGAACTGTTGTTTTTCTTCCATCTTCAGTGACAATTTTTCAGGAGCAAAAGGAAGCCTCTTGTACCACATCCAAAACACACTGAAAATGGATCATCTTTTAATGGCAGCATGCAAGTCCCTGCTTTATGCCTGTTATATATCAGAACAGGAAATAACTTTCCGCTCAGTGTTTATGGGGACTGAACTGAACATTTGATGGAAATGAAAAAGGAAGCTCTATCAGACAAGTAATCCAAGGTGAATGCATTCCACAGAGACCACAGGCAACACTTCAGAAACAAAGAAATCGATTCTCCTTAGATCAGTGGAACTCTTCAAATATTTATTGGCACCCGGTGAACGCCATGCATTTTTGTATCCGTGTGGGTGAGTAAGGAAGTGATCTAACAACAGCATGTCTTTTTGACCATTATTGTTATGGGTTCCTTTTCAGAAGCACAAAGCAAAGGACATTATAAGGTGCTTTACTACTGCTGAATTCTTGATTTTGATTGGTTAGAAGGTGTTGAGAGTTACACCTGTTCATGTTCTCCATTTATTCTGATGGGTTTGTCCTCTTTCAACAGGACAATGCACCACTACACACATCAAGAGATACAAAACTATGGTTAGAGGAACACTTATCTGAGTTTGGGGTTTTGCCGTTCACACCCAAGTCATTAGATCCTAACGTTATCAGACACATCTGGGATGCTTTGCAAGGCACTGTGGAACACAGAAATCCTACACCTCAGAACACAACAGAATTGTGGAGCGTTCTTCAGGAAGTATGATGTATGACCTACAAAATATTCCCATAAGCTTGTGGAGTCCATTCCTTGTAGGAGATCTACTAGGTATATGACTGTTATACCAGTTTTTTCTGGCACTTCAGTGTATATATAGCTGCAACAATGTTCGCTTTAAATGTCAGATTTTTAAAAAGCCTCATGTCATTTGTTAATTAATAAAAAAATCCAGTTAACAGTTGCTGTGCTATAAGACAAATTGAGCATACTCCTTACATGCAGTCATTGGAAACTTGGTGGTCTTAACTGTAACTATGCTTCTCTTCAAGCTGTATCACGCTACCACACCACCCCGTTGTGGATATTGTTCCAGAACAGCATATCCCATCATGTTTCATTCCTCGCAACATTTATAGATTATGTTTATCGTCTGCTAAACACTTTCACCAGTTTTCAATCACGTGTTTACAGGATGGTAGCAGCTGATTAATTGACTACAAATAAACCTCAAGACAATCCCTCCGAGCACCGGATTTGGCTGCCAACACAACAGACCTCAACAGTCTCCAAGGCCAACAAAGTAAGAATAGATGGCACGTGGTGAAGAAATCCTGTTAGGCCCTCTGTTGATGGGCACAGACTTTGTGGCTGTGAAGACAATGCCTGTGCTCTGTTGCACCAGGGTCATTTTCATCAGTTGGCCTACGTTGCGCTCAAAGGCTAATCCAAACGCTGACTTTCTCACGCCTGCTAACACTAAGTGAATTAGCCTTGCGGGTTGTCGGAGTGGCAGACCCAGACGCAACAATGTGGCCTTGGAAACAGATGGAGAGAGAAGTGGGAAAAGGAAAGAATTGGACGTGTAAGGAAAAAGGTATTATGTCTGAAAATCCATGACTACTTCAATGTACTCACCGTGTGCCGAAGTGAACCTTTTCCACGAGCTCATATTTGATTCGAAAGCTATAATTCAAATAACGCAGCAGCTCCTTCAGATTTTCTGAATGAATGCTGTGGGATTCTAAATATAGAGAGTGTAGTGTAACCAGCCAGGACCAGCCTATCATTTACAAGCTGTACTGAGATCCGTCATCGCAGTTCAGTTTGCAAGCGACTGAAGTCTTGCGCTAACTCGGCCGATGTAAATAGTGTATATCACGGTAAACATCTGGCCCAAATGGGAGCACGGAGTATCAAATGCCCACTTTCAGCCAAGAAAAGTTTTATTCTAGTGACAAATCCGAGGCACAGTGAGATAACTCTCCTCTGGGGAAGAGATCTCGCTGATTAATTGAGGATGAGGTGAACTTCATGCTGGCCAAAGCGTGAGTCACTTTTTCCAGGGCTAATGTGTGCCGAAAACTGAAAAATTAAAACTTCAGTTCAGCCGAGGGAAAGAGTGCCTTTTGGAACCAGTAACCTCTTTCTAGCACAAACTGTGGCACAAACCTTCATAAATATGACTGGCCGTAATAAATAAGGCACTCCTACACTCTCGTCTTAGCTTTATATGGATAACAATAGAAGACTTTGGCTGAACACATGGACAGGCCCAGCGAGCTGGGATATTAAAGAGGCATTAATCCAGTGTTAGCTCCTGCTTTGTCTAGCTGACAGCTGCTTTTGTTCTTGTGTGGATGGAGGTCTCTGTTCTACGACTGGCACTGTAGTTAAAAGTAGATGGCTCAGAGCTATATTACGTAGACTCCAACAGAATGACATCAATTAAGTAAGGAATAAACCATTTCAGGGTGGCGCGCTGGCGGAATGGGTAGCGCTGTCACCTTACAGCAAAAACGGCCTGGTTTGATTCCTCAGCTAGACATCCAGACTCCGTTCCGTGTCGAGTTTGCATGTTCTCCCTGTGTCTGGGAGCTCTGGTTTCGTCCAGCCGTCCAAAATCATGCAGTCAGGTGATTATTGGAGCTTGTGTGTCAATGTGTCTGTCTGTGACGGACTGGCAACGTGTCCAGGGTGTTCTACTGCAATCCCCTCACCCCCCACCATCTAGTAGTAGGTTTAGGTAATGAACAAGTCAGAGGTAAAAGATTTCATGCTGCTATAGTGAAATAATCAGCTATAAGGTTGGGTGATGTGATGGTTACTACCCGAAAGTTTATGACTTCCCAATAAAGGCGTGTCCCAAATCGTTTTATTTCTTTTTATACCAAAACAATTAGCTTTTTATCCATTTATTGTTATAGAACATATATGAAAAGGTCAGTCAGAATCATTGAACACAAGGCAGGAATACCCCCCAGACAGCACGCCAAACCATCTCAGGGTTACCACATCCATTTGCACATCCAATTTTTAAAGTGAACCCTTTGCCTACTGTGCTTGCACACAGAGGAATGTGACCTCCGCATTTAACCCATCCGTGCAATGAAACACACACACACCAGTGAACACTAGGGGGCAGTAAACACATGCCCGGAGCGGGGGGCAGCCTCAAACCACGGCGCCCGGGGAGCAGTTGGGGGAGTTAGGTGCCTTGCTCAAGGACACCTCAGTCATATCTTGCCCTGGGCGGGGATCGAACCCACAACCTTCTGGTCAAGAGACCGGTTCCCTAACCACTAGGCCACCAATTCACCTACCCTGTGTGTTTTCTGGGAGGTAGGAGGAAACCAGAGCACCTGCCGAAAACCCATACGGACCAAAGCAAGGATCGAACCCACAGCCCCGAGTTCCTTGGGGCTGTGTAATTCACATACTACCTGCTGCGCCATTATGCCGTCCTACATGAAAACTCCCAAATCATGGAAAACTTGACAGCCTATTAATCCGTAAATCACAGAAAACTTCCAGATATCAACAATTTAATTTTCAACAACTGTCATCACTAACATGTCCATTACACAGTAGGTGTAGATTATGTAGCACATCCACCATACACATCTCTAAAAATAATTTAATGATAACATTTTATAACAAGAGAATTAGTATAAACCTTTGATTTAAGTTACAGCTGATGTTGTACTTTCTGTCTGAACTGCTGATCCATCAGATTTGTGAACAGCACTGTGGTATTAGGTGCAATATTTTCCCTCTCCACTGTAATAAGTTCTGACAGGCAAGTGCTGTGCCGTAATGCATCAATCTACCGCGCATGATCTTTATTTATATTAATCACCTCCCTTTCTCATTTACTTTATTACGCAGCTTTGATTTTTTTTTTTTTAATCCAGAACCTTCATTTCAGTTCTGGGTTGGCACGAAACTGTAAGTGAGCCATCCTGGGCCCCATTAAAAATCTTTTACAGCAATTAGCCTTGCAGAAGCCCAAGGGACTTAGATAAAGCTGGCACACTGGAAGTCATTACGGCAAGTGCCTTAGAGCTGTGTGTGAATTCCAGTCTCCTCACTTACACGCACACGACTGCAATAAGACTGGGGCTGTAGATGCAGATTACTTGGAATAACCGTAGGGATACTTTGTAAACAAAGTGAAAACTATTTGCTCTGTTTATAAAGCATCATTGGGTTGTTATAAGTAATCTGCGTCTACAGCCTGTTTCATGTGTCTGTTGATGCACTGTAAGACTCTCACCAAGCCAGCAAAATACCATAAAGATTTCCATTTATAGGAAATTATACACTGAGCTGTCATAACATTATAACCTGACAAGCGTGGACTCCACAAGATGTTAGCAGCAGATCCTTCTTTGGATCTTCTGTGGAATCAACAGTCACAACAGTCAGACTTGGGCAACCATGACCCTGCCATTGGTTCATTGGTTTGTCCTTCCTTGGACCACTTTTGGTAAGTTCTAACCACTAAATGCTGGAAACACCCCACAAGACCTGTAGTGTTGGAGATGATCTGAACCTGTTGTCTTGTCAAAGTCACTCAGATCTTTAATGCTTGCCCATTTTTCCTGCTTCCAAGACATCAGTGAGTCTTGTGTTCACATGATCCTGTTGCCAGTTCATGGTTTGTTCTTCGTTGCACTTCGTTTGTTTTTTTGAGTTATTATCCATTAAGTACTGGGACAAAGTGTTTGTGCTGATGTTAATGCCAGATGAGGATCGGAGGTTATTGAGTTAGCAAAGCGTTTTGTCCAGTCAGCGCCCCTTCTGGACTAACACTTCCTAAACGCTTCCACTTTTCAACAATACCACTCAGAGTCGATTGTGGAACATCTTGGACGGAAAAAAAAAACTATGAACTGACTTGTTGTAATGGCATACTAATACACTCAAATAAAGTGAGCTTCTTAGAGCTCCTGGAAAAGGACTAAATGAAACACCAATTTTCAGCTATGAAGAAGTGTTCCATTACTTTTGCCTATATAGTATGTGTCTATATACCATGTTGCATCTTTATGCATGTTAAAATAAATGGGCATGCTATTGGAAAAATAGTAGTTCATATACACTGAAATGCCTAGCAATAAAAAAATTGGTACGCCAGTATACTACCTGGTAGGTCCCTCATGAGGCACTTCATGAACTTGCAGAAATATTCTGTACACTATTCTTTCTGCAGAATGATGCTAGCTAAACAAACTCCATACCATACAATGATGGAGCACCTACCAATCTGTACACATATATACACAAGTATCTAAGACAATATAAAGGAAGGCTAATGCATTTGTTAGTCTTTCTAGAAAATATGTCCTGAAGGTCAATCCAGAGCATTAAACACAGACAAAATTGCATCATATAATGATGATAATAATAATCGTGTAAGCAATTGCTGGTCCTGGCCCTTTAAAGACTAAATAAAGAGCTGGTTTACAAATGTTGCAACATTAATCCACTACAAAAGGTAACATCACATTAACAAGTTACTGAGTTCCTGTATGCATCGTTATCTTCCAGAAATCACAAACAAATTAACTGGGCTGTAAATACTGTTTAGGAGTAATTAGGATAAATAAATGTTTATGCTAAGGCCTTTGTATGTTGCATTTATAGCAGATGGAGGACTCTGGTAGGTAGCGAGATTACAATCAGCAGCACATGAACTGTGCACAGACCTTCCAGTGTATCAGTGAATTTGGAGACAAACCGGAGGAATGTGAGGAAGCCAAGAGGACAGAGGAACCTGCCGGGCAATCTTAGAAAAATATTATTCTCCGGTCTAGTCAGACCACAGCGGTCAACTGGACTAACTCACCATGACATTTAGCTCCCTGACCCCCCCTTTCCCACATCACCTCATCAACTGCCCCTACCAATGGCAAGCCAAGCAGGACCAGGGGACTAGGAGGGGTGGGGGGTGGTAGTGCAGACCTCCCTTTTCTCGATTTCATCCCTTGGGGAGTCAGGCTTGTGTACCGTTTCACAAACAAGCCAAAGGCCAAAGTTCCAGGATGTGGGAGGAAGTTGGGGAGGGGGATTGTGTGATGAGTGAAGACCAAACAACAGAGCAATTCTCCAGATATATCAAGGAGTAAATTGTGCAATCGTGTATAGATTTGTAGTTTTGGTAGCATGCAACACGGGATAAAGGAATGCTCTTGTTCATCTGGAAGCACCGAGCGAATGGAGTACTTGCCATGTTGTTGATTATGAGGGTAAATTCAAGACAAACCCACAAACAAATACACTTTCCAAAGGACTTCCAAGCAGTAATGACAAAGCTGGGACTGCTTGCTGAGAATTGCAGTTGCTGGTTGGCACGTCATCACACTGGAACACTCGTTTGTGAATGGCCTAGCGTAGGCGTGACCAGAGTGCATGTCTAGGGTTTCTGGAGCCAACCGTGACACTGTGTTTGGTTATGCATCACCATCTACAGCGGTTCATGGGAATGATGGACTGCACCAAACAAACCATGCAGCAAAGGCAAGGAAAGGGCAGGATCAGGCTTAGCTACATGTGATGTGGTGATGACATATAAGCTTAACTAAGCACATGCATATTTTCTTAGAGATGGAGCAGCTGCACACTTGAAGTCTGTTAACGATCTGGGACTTTTGGGATTGTCCTTCACTGTTTTATTATGGACTGAACAGTAGTAGACCAGTTTGTGTGTGTAGATGGGCAGAAGTACAGAATACTTAAGTGCGAGACAAAACTGGTAGACAAGCATATGCAAAGTACATAGGTTGGTGGTGGCTCCATAATGGTATAGGGTTTGTTTAGCTGGACCCCTGGTAAATCTACAAACACTCATCTGAGTTTGGGTTTTTATCCTCCTAAGTCACCAGATCTCACTGTTCCTGGGGCGCCATGCAACATGCTGTGGAACACAGAAATCCTACACCTCGGAATACAGCCGAATTATAAACCGTTCTGCAGGAAGTAAGGTGTTCGCTGCCTACAAAATATCTCCACAAGCTCATAGACCTACCAAATATTATACTAATGCTTTATGCAGTCTGGTCAGATAGCTTTGGTTAGCTAGGTTGATAGATACACATGGTTGCTGCTACTAATGCTATGTCACATAGTTATCTGCCCTCTTCTGCATTCACTAGCATTGGCCAGTATCATTTGGACTGATGCGGGGGGGGCATCTTTCCCACTAGAACGCACCGCCATTCTGCCAAAGTCCTGACAATAGCTCAAATGCATTTCTGCTTGCCCACTCAAGAGCCACAAAGCTACTGAGTGTTTTTTGATCCTCCCTGAGGAATTCTGATAAAACTTTGGTTATCCCATAATCCTGCTCTGTACATGAAATGAGTTCCCAAGGTCCAGAAACAGCCTACATATACCACCTATATTAACCAACGGTCTGGTCATAACCTGGTCACCTAAACCTCCACTGAAGCCAGACAAACTTGTGGGTTCCAAGATTTTTGATTGGTCTGGAAGGTTCTGCGGAAGTCAGAGGTCAGTTCCAGGCACCAATTCCAGCAGGAAGAGATTTCCCAAACTGCCCCAAGATCCCTGCACCACATATCGGTCATCTCCTTAGGAGTCTGTTACTGCCAGATCGTGGACCTTAGTTGAGGATATTAACCTCTACTGTTGGCCTGGTTTCCCCTGGAGATATTTAATAACCGGTGAGAAATCTGCTACTCGGCTCGAGTTTCAGGCCCTGACAGCTGCTTCTTTGAAGAGCACTGTAGCCACGGACCAGGCTCTGTCTCAGGCTAATCAGAAAGCTCTATCTCTGGGCTATTGACTTGCATGGGCTTGGGAGCACAGAGCCCATGGCTGGATGATTTGGCCGTTTCATTTAGGGCGGCTTTGCTCAGAGACGCTCTTCATTTCCTCCTCAAGCACACAAGCGAGGGCAGACATCCAGTATCGCACAAGCCCCAGACGCAGCCCTGCATTGACCTTCCCAGGTCTCTAGCGAGATATAGCTGAAGTGTGGGGTTTGTGCGTGTGTGTCTCAGACAGAGACATCGAGTTCAGAGATTGGTGATTTATCTTCACAGATGAGCTGCTAATATAATTCTGGATCCCGGTGCTTTAGGTCTTCGGAGGAAGCGATACGATAGGGCCCACTTAAATGGGATACATGCTTTATACCCTCTCAATCCTCTGGAGTATTAGCTGTGCCTGTGCTGAACTGCGATCAAAAGAAGGACCTCTACGTCCATGATACAAACTTGAATTAGAAACAAACACTCATCTTCTCTGCAATGGCTGGGTGGAAATTGCCTATGAGAATTCAAGGGTTTGAGTACCAAATAGATAATAGAGTTTACACAGAAATGATCAGTGATGCAGTTCTTGTTGCCTCGATTATAATCGGCCCACAAGATTTACATTGACACAAGGACTGTGGCCATAAATTATATATAATATAATTGTTTATAATAATCCTATAAATATTTGAAGGGATTTATCCTATAAATCTCTTTAAATATTTAAACTTTGAGGACACCGAGGTCTGGAGAACTGTGTATTGAAAAGAATAATATGCTATAGGTTTGACTACACTTTACACAGATCAGCCATAACATTAACACCACAAAACCACTGACAGGTGAAGAGAATAATTGGGTCAGAGCGTCTCCAAAGCAGCAGGTCATATGCAATGTGTTCCGGTATATAGTGGACCAAAATCGGTCCAAGTAAAGACAAGCGGTGAACCGGAGACAGGGTCGTGGACGCCCGAGGCTTACTGATGTGCTAGACCACCTGGTCTGATCCGACAGAACGTCTACAGAAGGATCTGTCGGTAGGATAAGTCATGTTGCCAGATACCACAGAACACCTTCCTGAGTCCATGTCTAGACAGAGTTGTAAGTAGCTGCAGGTGGTGTTATGGCTGACCGGTGTAAATGAGTCTGATATACATGTAACTTACAACGTCGACTGAAAGTGAAAAGTGAAAGTGAACTATTTTGCCTACTGTGTTTGCACACAGAGGAATGTGACCTCTGCATTTAACCCATCCATGCAGTGAAACACACACACCAGTGAACACTAGGGGGCAGTAAACACACTTGCCCAGAGCGGAGGCAGTTGGGGGAGTTAGGTGCCTTGCTCAAGGGCACTTCAGTCGTGTCTTGCCCTGGGCGGAGATCAAACCCGCGACCTTCCGGTCACGAGACCGGTTCCCTAACCACTAGGCCACGGCTGATTGCATTAGCAAGCTACGCTAACCTTGTCTGGTGCCATTTTGAATTTACACTGAAGTGCCAGAAAAACTGGTACAGATATGCCTTTGCGGAATACAAGGTTGGTGGTGTCTCCATTATGGTATAGGATTTGTTTAGCTGGCATTCCATGGGAGCCCTGGTATGTCTACAAACGTCCCTGACAGGTGAACACTGTGTAGTTTGGTGTTTAGATGCCACTGGAACACAGAAATCCTACCCCCAGGAATACAGCAGAGTTGTGGGCCATTCTGCAGGAAGTCTGGTGTTCATTGCCTACGGAATATTTTCTGGAAGCCCGTGCATGAGGGCCTACCAAGTATTAGACTGGGGTACCAGTATTTCTAAAATTTCAGTGTATGTTTATGTGCAAATCAGTAAAGATATGCAAGAGAGAACAGAAAGACGAACTCAAAGAATTATAAACTGAACTGAGTAGAATCAAACAGGTGAACAATTCATGGAAGAATGGACATATTGGTAATTGTCTTTGCCTTGAAAGATGTGTATCCTTTCATGCAAAAATGAGTTATGCAAATATGACATTGATAATAATAATAATGGAAATGATGCAATATATTTCTTCCAAAAACTGATGCAAATGGCCTTGAAAACCCTTCACTTTAATTAGAGTGTTTAATTCCAGATCCAGTGCAGAAGTGCCCTGCAAGATAGTACCATTTTCCAATTACTTTTTCTCTGCCATTAAACCTTGGACGTATAATTATTTTTTTTAACGATGGTGACCTTCTCACATTCATTTTTATCACTATAAAGCAAATCGCTTGCCATATTAACCAAAATATCACAGATTCATTGCATGATAGGTACATAGTCGAGTCAAGACCCCCAAAAAAAGACAAAAAAAAAAGCAGTGCTGTGTTTTCTTTTCAAATGTGACAGACGCATGGTTGATCATGCCACCGTCATCCATCACTAAACGTGTAAATGTGTTTGCAATCTGTAGCCCATTTCGTTCGACTCTACCTAAACACGGTTCAGGGACAATTTGGCGAACATGAAAAAGACCACCCCAATCATCCATCCAGTCAGTGTTTGGGAGGGAATTGAATTCAGCACTGCTTGAACAGGGCTAATGAGCAGACAGTAACCAAAGGGTTGGCGTGTCATTAAAGAGCCCGAGCGTGTCTCAAAAATAAATGCTCGGCGCGAGCGAGCTCAGTTGCGAGTCAGCCTCGCCCAAGAGCAATTACTCGCAAATGGGACGGTTTCGTTGGTATTTTTCCATTTTAAAAGATCATCTATTCATCGCCACGTTTACATTCAGCCCCCTCCCCAGTTTCCAATTTGCCGAGGGGTGGATGACAGTTGTTGATGGATTGGCCTTTTGGTGGCTGAAGCAGGCTTGGAAGGAGATTGTTACCAGATGAGAAGACCTTCATTGCTGTCTCCTCATTTCTGATGGTAGACCCCCATTTTTCCCCTTTGCTTTGATGAGACTGATGGTAAACTCCCATGCGCACCCACCACCCTCCTCCTCCTTCTTCTTCTCCTCCCCCAACTCCTAACCCCTCTCAACCCAACATGATGGTACGCTCCTGGAAATAAAAAAAACCCTGAAATTAATATGAACGGAATCCAAAGACAGCAGTGAGGATGGCGAGTGAGCTTGCTGCAGAAAACGAAACAGTTGTCCAAACTCAAAACCCCATCCTGGAGAAGCCACGTCTGTACTCCGAGCCTAGCCAGGAGGCCGGAGACACACATCATGCGGTAACATTTAGACTTTAGTCTGGGGGGAGGAAGGGGGGGGGGGTGTGTCCAGAGTATTCATAAGACTTATTGTAATGAAACAGTTGTGGCTGTGCAAGATGTAATGAACTGTTAAAGAGAGAAACTTATGGATAACAAAAGAGTTCGACTTTATAAGGGGGTCTGCAGAGATCTGCAGGAAAGAGGTGGCAGATGAATGACTGACTGAATGAATGACTTTCGAGCGAGTTGAGGGGGGAGAGAAGACCCGAGGTTCGGGTTATTAAGTCTGGAATTTTTATAATAGAGCGGGTGCCTTTGAGTGCCTGGAACAAGCTGTGCTAATCTCCTCATGAGTAATGGGACTTACTTTTACAGCGAGAGAACTGCTATGGAAGAGAAGTCATATTTTAGGGCATGTGCACACACTTAGACAAGCGCAAACACACGCACACATACCCCTTAATCAGCTGTAAGCAGATGCGGCGTATCGGATTACGCCTCATGCCTGGGCCGAACGTAAATATCGTCCTCGCCGTACGAGACATGGACGTGTGTACCGGTGCAATCTGAGAGAGCATGAAGACAAACGTAGCGTATTATCGTCGGGCGGTTCGATCAGTGCAGCGTGCCAAGTGCGTTAACAGAAACCGACCTGAAAAAGAACGCATGCCTGTTTGTTCACCGAGACCGAAGGAGGTCCCATGAGCGTTTTTCCACAGCACCAACAGTGCACTATAGCACATTCTCTGCGGGTTAGATAACTACATGTCTCAAGTCTCCAAGATCTATTTATATTCGCCTTTATTTTTCGGAAGAAAGATTAAAGAAAAACAAGATAAAAAACACACTACTTTTTGGGAAGGGGTTTGTCTAAAAAGACAAAACCTCACTCATGGTCAGGAAAAAGACTGTGAGATGGACAGAGAGAAAGAGTGAGACAGTAGAAGGCACTGGGAATGAGATAGAGAGAGAGAGAGAGACATTCGAAGAGTAAGACAAGCAGTATAAGGAAGAACAATGTCAAGATGACATGCGCAGAGAAATGAATTACTGTCTACAAAACATATCTAACCTGATCCAGATGTTTCTGTGAAAAAGAGGAGAGAGAGACGGGAGGGGAAAAGGCTGTGTACAGGCTGCATAGTCCATTTGAAATCTAAAGATTTCCAAAAGACAAATATTTTTCCATGAAATCCGTCTTGAAAAAAAGGAAACCTATAGGGCTGTTCGCGCTCTCCTTACGCGTCGCCGTGACGCACACGAGCTTAACAAAGTGTTTACCGCAATTCATCATCCTCAGATCAGACCTTCATCGACTTCCAATTTCCCGTTCATTTCAAACAGAACTACTGTGTTCTCAAACTAGCTTGTTGCCAATCATAACCAGTCATTAGGCAAACTAGTGCTATTGTTGTTAATAATTATGCTCTCAGCATGTCTACCCTGGACTGGTAGTATAGGAATTTGTGTGGAAGTTGATGCACGTTACAGGAATCAAAGCGCACATCGAATTGTACACTGTTGCAGAAATACTGCTTTGTCATTGATTATTAATAATCTTGGTAATATGAATGCACTGGGCATTGCAAGCGCAGATGTTCAAGCTCAAACCGTAGTGGCTCCATAATGCTATTGGGTTTATTTAGCCGGCATTCCGTTCAAGGGTTAATTAGGGTTGTAAGTGCGTCCAGAGGCGTGGATATGGGGCACGAGTGCCAAAACAGGAGGCGTGGCCTCTGTACCAAATGAAGTGGTGTGGCCTCAGTATTAAGGAACACATGTCCTCTATTACTGTAAATCAAATTGAAGGACGCGTGGCTACTGTGCACATCAGTTCCAATATAGGAGGTGTGGCCTTTGTACCTGTCAAGCCCAGTGAAGTGGGTGTGGCCTCAGTGGCTGTTGATAAAGCTGTGTCCTTTGTGCTTGTAAGTCTAAGTGAAGGAGTTACTAGGCTACTGTGCATATCAGTGTCAGTGTAGAAGGTGTGGCCTCTGTACCGGTGGGTGGGTGTGGCCTAAGTGTCCATTATTAAAGAAGGTGTGTCCTTTGTGCCTGTAAGTCTAAGTGAAGGAGGTGTGGCTACTGTGCATATAAGTGCCAGTCTGGAAGATGTGGCCTCTGTACCAGTCAATCTCAGAAAGTGGGTGTGGCCTTAGTATATGTTATTAAAGAAGGCAGGTCCTCTTCTTCTAAGAGAAGAAGCTGTGGCTACTGTGCATATCATTTCCAATATAGGTGGTGTGGCCTCTGTACCTGGTCAATTCCAATAAAGTGGGTGTGACCTCAGTGCTCGTTAGTCTCCATAAATTGCCTGTTAGTCCTCATCCAAGGTTATTTGTCCTGCCAGTGTTCAGCCCTAACCATTTTTTAAAGATACACAATGAATAAATTATAACTAAATAAATGCAGTCTTCAGGATTACAATGTTTTACATTACAAATAATTGCCACGTATCTTATTACACCAACAGCCAAGCGTGGTATTGCATCAACTGAGCCCACAATAGTATGAAAATAAATCTTTGGCATGAATAATTGCATGCATCTGAATGCTCGTAAACATTCCCATACACTCAGCTCTACACACTGAACAGTAATAATGATTAATTATAACTTTTAGAACTAATTCACCTTGGTAGTATGAGTATTATTTCCAGTAGGGATGGTCCAGTGCTCAAATAGACCGGCTTCCAGAAAGTGAGCAAATCTTTTAATATAGTCCGGATTACATTTCAGTGAATCAGTTGTTGTTTTTCGACTCGCACTCTTTGCCAAGGTGCAGGAACTTGTGGCAGAAGTGAACGGTTGTAGCCAAAAGAAAACAGTGACACAGTAAAATGAACCCTTGGCTTCATGTGGCTGCAGCATAATGCCAGCCCCGCACAGGCTGGTCCCAGTGCCAGTGGACCCCAAACAGAGAAACTGGGCAGGCATCGCCCACCAGATGGCTTTGTGGTCTCCCCCTTTGCGCTCGTGGCGCCTCTGAGGTTAGTGGGCGGCCCTCGACGAGGCTCCTTCTCCATCCTGAACCTATTTTTACTCCACTCCACACTCCTTCACCCCTCCCGTCACTCCTTTTTTCAATCTTCACCCCCCCCCACCACACACACACACACTTTCACTCATTCCTCTCTCCCGCTGTCTCTTTCTTTCATTTTCTTGAGCTGCGAATCAGTCTTTGTGCGTGACAAGCGAAAACAGGGAAGAAAAAAAAAAAAACGTAGAAAGAGGGGAAAAAAATACCAGCACGGTTCTTAGCTACTCATTTGGATCCCGGTATGTGTCTTTCACTCATCCCTTTTTTTCATATATCCCATTCTTTTTTTTTTTCTTCATGTATTTATTTTGCCGCACAGCTTGCCAAAAGTCATCCAGAACTTTTTCTCACTAGCCTGGCAGCCAGTAAAGCCCAAGAAGTACAGACATTTTACCAAGTTACACCACGCTGTATGAGATGACATCTCCTCAACTTGTTTTCCCAGCATCTCTCCCGGCCCAGATGAACACCACCATGCATTCACAACAGCCTGACATCTAACCGAGCCTGACGTCTCAGAGATGTCTTGATACTTCCTTGGAGCCTTTTAAGTAAAGCCTTTCAAGGTTGCCAAGTATGCCGGAGTGACTGTCACGGCAAACAGTGCACAGTGAGAGAAAGGGAGAGAGCATTGACGATCCAAATGGCTCCACTGGCTCTTGCATTCAAAAGCTCTAAATGTTACAATTATGGATCCCAGGAAGGGATCTTGGTGTTTGACTAGCTGATCTGACACCATGAGTCAATTCACGTACAGTGTGGTAATGTGCATGACCCCAGATCAGGGCTTGAGCTTTCTGGGCGGCATCATGATCATCCCAGTGCTTCTGGGATGCACAGGCAGTCCTGGTGCTAATCTATAGAAGCTGTATATGGCATATCAGTGTACACTACAAGTACCAGGAAACTGGTATGCCAGGCTAATACTTGGTAGGTCCTGCATGGGGCATGGAATACTATACTTCCTGCAGAACTGTCAGAGACATTTATAGATGTACCAGGGGTCCCATGAAATGCCAGCTAAATGAACCCTATACCATTATACAGAGCCACCACCAGTCTGTTCCGGTTTTCTGGCGTTTCAGTGTATCTAATGATGGGGATCGCATGCACAGCCTTTATCCTAATTATAGTCATGATTCCCAAATTTGTTGAGTCTAATTTATTGCGACTTTTGTGGCGAAAATGAAGAATGACCGAAGTGATACACAAGCTAATTTCTAGCCTAGTGCTTTCAAGCTAGGTTTCTGTCCACAGGAAAACAGCATTTCGTGACTGCACTACAGCCTGGTTGACCAGTGACGACCAAAATCATTAAGATACGACAGCAACAGTACCAAAGAAACTTTTAAAGACGTACCACGACCAAACAGACCGCATAGAGAGCCAAAAAAAACCCGGCTGTGCTGCAGTAGTCCGAGACCGCCATGTTTGTTTTCCTATCAGCAGCTCATAGCAACAGGAAAGCTAATGTTTCTGTCTGGTGTTTTCACGTTTGGTTCAGCGAGTTGGGAGTTGTGTAATCTGTAGTTGTGTGTGATTTGCAGACATTTAGTGTGTTTAAGGATATGCAAAAATAGGCAGAAAGTCCAGGGTGCACAATCTTTTTATATCCTGTCGGGATCTGGTGTATCCAGTATTAACTGAGACTTTTAATGAGCTTTCAAGACACTATGTCTAGCCCTACACACTGGATAGTGATGCGGAGTGGTTGGTCAGGGGTGGATGAATCGGTCACCCAGGTAGCCAGGACAATGACGTAGAATTTCATTCGTAGCTGAACAGCAGGCATGTTGGTTTAACAAGCAGAACAATAAATACCTACTCTATATTAAATTTCACAACACATGAAAACACACATGTAAAGCTGCTTTGGGACAATGTCCATTGTTAAAATCACTATACAAATAAAACTGAATTAAATGTAGCTATATTTAACCTTAACACAGGCATTACTACACATACAAAATCCTACCACCTGCCGAACTACATACATCAGACAAGGTGTGGTTAAACATGTCAAGGGAAAAGAAAACGACTAGGCACGTGTTTAATAAGTGAAAGTGAAGTGACGTGAACTATTTGCCTGCTGTGCTTGCACACAGAGGAATGTGACCTCTGCATTTAACCCATCCGTGCAGTGAAACACATAGTAGTAAACACTAGGGGGGCGGTGAACACACTTGCCCAGAGTGTGTGTGTGTGTGTGTGTGTGTGTGTGTGTGTGTGTGTGTGGGGAGGGGGGGTGCAGCCCCAAACCACAGCGTCAGGGGAGCCATTGGGGGAAATAGCCGTTGTCTTGCTTAAGGGCACCTCAGTTGTGTCTGGGATCATAAGACGGGTACCCTAACCACTAGGCCAGGGATGCCCCTCTGCTATGTTGACTACATTACACTAGCTACCACTTTTTAGCTTCGTCAGTTATGTTTCCAGGTATTTAAATTAAAGGACTGGGTTACACTTACATTCACATTTATGGTATTCACGAGACGCTCGTATCCAGAGCGACTTACAAAAGTGATTAGTCATTAACTCTAAATATAGAGAGTGCTAGTGCTGGTAGACCAGGATTCAAATAAGCCATACAGTACCTAATACAACAATGACAAACAAAACAAGTCCTATAATCTGAACAATACTCAAACTATGCAAAACCTGTGGCAGAAACAAGACAGTACATACAATAACTGCTTTAAGGGCAAATGTAGTGCTGAATTTAGTTAGTGTTTATTTAAATGCTCTCAGAAGAGGTGGGTCTTTAGTCAGTGTTATAGACAGCAAGTGATAAATGCTGTACGGATACTAAAAGGGAGGTCGTTCCACCATCTTGTTGCCAGGACAGAGAAAAGTCTGTATGCCTCCCATGTGTCCTTGACCATAGTGGGTCGAGACGAGCCATACTTGAAGCACAAAGGGCTCTGGATATGTATTCGGCTTTGACCAGTGCCATCAGGTAAGGGAGAAGCTGAACCGTTTTTGGCTTTGTAGGCCAGCGTCAGCGTATATTTGATGCGGTGACGGGTTTGACGGGTAATTTACCCAGTATACTGAATAATAAACTTTTATATTTACCCATGTACACTAAATACAGGCGTTCAGATGATTCAGATGAGTTTTTTAAGGATAAAGAAAAGCAGACCCATTGCAGATTTGAGCTGTGAATCATCTCCAATCTCCAGATTTTATTTACTGGTAATGGACATGCCACAACAATGTGCTATTGTATTACATCTCTTATAACCTGCATTGCATTATTTGTCATCTCTATCCAATACGACTGTTTCTACTTCTGTTTCTTCAAACTCGGCCGTTTAATTCACATCCAAACATCGTTCACATAAACAGCACTTTATGAAAAGAAAACAAATATCTGTACATCTCTCCCAGATCTCTGCCCACTACGATCATCCACGGGACAATAATACGTTCCACACAAGCTCCCAAGCATGGTTAACGATATTAATTTGCATGAAGTACACAAAGGTTTGGTCTGAAGTTCCTTCCAAGGCATGATGCTCATTATGAATGGTTACCCATGCCCTGTGGTGGGGGAGTTTGTGGTTAAACACACCCTATTGTGCTCTGCTGGGTTCAGTGCATGCTGTACTCCTCGGGAATTAGCGGTGTAATGTTAAACCAGGCCGTCTTCTGGAGTGGGCGCTCTCTGTCATGCGATGTCAAGTCACAGGTTTAAAATGGTAACTGTTTGAGGTGAGAGCAGATTTGGTCAAAAGAAACTAAAATATGAGCTGAGGAAACGCTTCGCTCGAAGAAATAAGCCCTGGCAGGTCCAATGGTCAGAAGAGAAACATAATTTAAAAAAAAACTGCAATTTGTAAATAGTTTATTGTATTTGTTTAGGGAAGCATTATCGTCTGTCATGTATCCTGCTTCGTTTTTATTCGGCGAAGTGATGAAGGGAAAAATGTGCTTAGCTGTTAACAGCGGCGGGCATTTTATAGCAAACAAGCATGAAGTTCTGGCAGCGTTGGATCACCGAGCATTGAAAGAGCGTTTTTACGTGAAAAATCTGGGACGCACTCCATAAGCTAGCCCACGGGGAACTAAGAGAACATGGGGTTGGTTCGCCTGCCATTTGTAATGCTCCAAAAATACCTCCATCAAATCATCACCTATCAAACGATTCCTGACTGCAAACTGCCACCTTACTATAATAGGTTTGGTGCGCCACTGCGTCCATATTATTACCCAGAAGACCTCACAGAAAAAAGCAGAGAGACAAAGAGAACCAACGGGTCCAGCATTTACCCCTTGACAAGCCCCCGTTTCCATGAGAACCTCAACCTAACAGACTCGCTTTCTCAGAGATTGACAAAGACGAGACACAGAGAGGGTGTTTGTTGACTAGTCAGAATTCATTTGAATAACACTTGCCACTTTGGGCTCCTCTGTTGTGATCCAAAGCAGCTGTATGGAATGAAATGTTAATAGTATCTCTAGGCAAAGAAGATTCTGGATACTCCGAGGAACAAAGTGTTCTTCGTTGGCTTGAACAGAATTGTGAACGGGAGACGAAAGTTATCAACGAAACGGTCCAAACTTCATATTCTGGCAGAGAACCGAACAGACATGCAGGAAAGAACTGATAGTATTAGACAGAATCCGGTCCCTGGCCTTCTTAAATGGAGCCTCATTAGCAGTACTAATTCCTAAACTCTTCTGAGGAACACGTCCGAACGTGAAATCAATACGCAACTCTTTCCACTAAAAGGCTTCACACGCTCATAGCCACCCAAGCCTTTTTTTGGAAGACCACACCAAATCCCCTACGCCGAGGGGCCTGCGTCGGCGACCACCTTTAATGAGGCCCATTAAACAAGCCGACGATGAGCTGTGCTGTGGAAAAAAACCAGGGGGGCTCGTATAGGGGAGGAATAAAGAACCGCCGTGTCCGCTAGTCAGATCAAAGTCCCAACAGTTACGAGCGAGTGTGAAGCGTTCATGAGCAGGCGCTGGTGAAAAACCCGAGCTCGAGAAGTCTCTGAGGCTAATGAAGACATCAGGGAGCGTTCACGGCGAAGAAAAGTCTAGCAGAAGGCTTAGGCATGGAGTCAGTCATGTTCCCGTCATGCTGTAGACAGTTTAATAAGAGCATTCTGTACTTGCAGTAGCTTGAGACTATTACATCACTTAGCAGAATGGTGTGTTTATATTCTCGTTTTTATTTTATTGTGTCACTTTGGGGAAAAATGAAAATGGTAATTTTTTTTGATGACTCATCCTGAACAAGTCATGTGTTCTTCCAATTAAATGCTCTCTAGGACATATATGCCCTGCCCCAGGGGGTGTGTCTTGCTCTTGCTCTACAGTAGCTGGTATTTAGCTACAAACATAGCAAAGCTGTGTGTTTCTCTGATAACAATAATAACAGTAATAATAATAAAAGAATTCACAGAAAACACACAGTGTGTGTGTGGTACCCTACAATGGATCGGCACTCTGTCTGTGGGGTATTCCTGCCTTGCGCCCAATGATTCCGGGTGGGCCCGGGATGAAGCGGATGACCGGAGAATGACTGACTGACCGCACGAGCGTGGAATTTAGATGCTGTAAGTTAACAGTGATGTAAACTGAGCCTCCTTTTAAAAGAGTGCTTTATTAATTAGCTTATATCCGGTTTAATCGCTGTATCGACAAGACACGACTGAAGTGCCCTTGAGTGAGGCACCTAAGTCTCTACTGCTCCTCTGGTGCCTTGGATAGGGTTGCCGAAGCACTCTGGGCAAGGGTGCTCATGACGCCGTTTTATATGTGCGTTTAACTGTATGGGTTGGGTGGCCTCAATGCAATAGTCAAACTGGACTGTTCAATTGGGCTGGATATGATGCTTCTGATATGCTATTGGCTGTTTGGTGAATCAGTCAAGCACTTCAGCATGCCATCACCCCGACACCCCCTTCCCTGGTTCCAAAATCAGCATACCGTGACAAATTGTGGCTTTCAAGCCGGTAATAAAATAAAGAAATATTCATACACTAATATTACAAATATTCACATTATATTACAGCCACACTTTCTTCCCACACCAATTTACTTATTGATGAGGTAATAATAATGTTTAACTACCCGACGATAGATTTCTTATTTTCCACCCATAAAGGCATTCGTTCCAAAAGCAGTCTGTTTTTACTCTTCCGTCCAAATTAAACATGACGGGAAGTGATAAACATGTTGCTGGTCCACTATGTGTTGGTGAATAGAGGAGTTCATTTTGTCTAAATTGGATCAGGGAAGTCAGGTTTGGCCCGCCTGGTGGTGCATCATCAGGCCCAAATCCAAGAGCTTGTGAAGCAGCAGGGTTCCACACAATCCAATCGCCTAAGCTTATCCTTTTTTTATTTCAGACAAGTCTTGCTGAAAAGTTAACTAAGATCTCAGCAGCTGCTGCTCCTGGCTTAATCCAGCGACTGAGGGTTCTCGGTGCCAAAACCCCTTCGCGTTTGTGTATTTTGGACAATCCTTTACCACTGCTCATTTGCAGCAGGAAAACACCAAATCCTGCACCAGTCTTGCACAAGAAGAGAGGACTGGCAGGCAAATGATGGTTCTTCTGACTTTTGTAAAGCTTTTCTGATGCACTGATAGAAGATTTTTTATTTTTATTTTGTTTTAATATTCCCCCGCCAGACACCACATGATCATAGTTTGTTAAGCCAACAACATCAAGTGGTGACATGGTGAAGTTTCCTGTAACAATTTGTTTATCTAGTATTTTCGAAGGGAGTCTCCAGTTTCAGTGTTCTGTGACTGTCAGACAAAATGCATTTGTTTGTTGTTACTGACTGTTTATAACTGCTATACCATATTAAGCAACCAAAAGATAAAAAAAGATGTCATTCTTACTAGAGGAATAGAGGAATAAAACATCTTAGGACATTCTGTTAAGAGAAAATAATCAACTGGAGTGGTAACTGAAAGTGAAAGTGAACTATTTGCCTAATGTGACCTCCGCATTTAACTCATCCGTGCAGTGAAACACACACACCACAAGTGAACACAGTTGCCCGGAGTGGAGAGGCAGCCCCAAATTATGGCGCCCGGGGAGCAGTTGGTGGAATTAGGTGCCTTGCTCAAAGCAGGGACACAAACCAGGGACGTTCCATTCACGAGACCAATTCCCTAACCACTAAACCATGGCTACCCTACTAAATGCGTAGAACTGCAGAAACACTGTACGGCCAAGCATGGACTCCACATGCTTGTGGAAATATTCTGACACGTCCTGCAAATCAAAATCTGGTGACTTGGGTGGGAATAGCAAAACCCCAAACACAGACAATTGTTCCTCTAACCATATTTGGTGTCACTAGACACGTATGGCGGCACAACGTCCTGCTGGAAGAGGTCAAATCCGTCAGAAAATAAAGGACATGAATGGTATAACTCATTTGGAGAAGAATTTCAGCTAAACAAACCCCAGAACACAGATGTCTATCGCTTTATACACGCACTGGTAAATGCAACCAATTTCATGCATAGGTGACGATACTACATATTTTGCATAGGCTCATCTGTACCAGTTTTCCGGCACTTCAGTGTATGTATGTATTTATGTATGTATGTATGCATGCACATAAACTGTGTACAGAGCTGCATACGATGTAAGCAAAATGCTTGAAAGATTTTTAAAAGAAGAAAAAAAAGTCATATTTTCCAGACGTCTGCGAAACCTTTCCAACTTTAGAACTAGTCCAAAGTTTTTAATGCGTCTTTTCAAGGACATACAAAAGCTGTTTTAAAAATAGGGCCGTATTTAATGACCATATCACATCAAGCCAAGACTTAAACCGGACAAATTACAAGTTCCTCTAACGGATCGATTTAAGTCATTACAGACCTCTATAGACACCCGTAATCAGCCTGAGCTCACCGTGTAGCACTGTTCAACAGGTCTCCGCTGCTCGGAGGTCCAGGAAGTGCATTGTGTAGGTGTGGGATACCCAGGCTTAGTCTTTTCTACTCTGATAGACGATCAGGGAAGTTTATTGAAGTGCCAGTTTGATTAGATTGAATTACCATCCATTTCCTTCAGACAGGAAGAAGACAAGAGGGGCTATCAGAAGCCTGGGCAGACCAGACCAGGCCAAAGAGAGAGAGAGTCGTCTCAACAACCAGACACAAAGCAGAACCAAAGCAGAAAGCACATAATAAAAGAAGCACAGAGGGAGGATGAGTGCTCTTCCTTAGCTGTCTTGCTGCCACTGTTAGCTCAGTACACATCACACACACTACATAAAACACACTGGGACCCGAGAGCAGTGTGGAAAATACGAGCTGGACCATACCGAACAAATGCGTGACCTTTATAACAAGGTTGCCGCTGCAACTCTGCCGCTGTAATACGACGTTCAATAATCACAATCTAATTCACAGCGGTGCATTAACCTTTGCTGGTTAAGAGCGTTTGCAGCGTCTGGTCTCGAAGGGACGATGATAAAGACGAGAGAAATGGGACAGGAAAAAGACTGATAACTGAGGCCGAGGTGAAGGCAATCAGAGAACAATAGGAAGACCCGAGTGCAAAACGTGGATGTGTCTGTGGTAGACCTAGATTTACCACAATCTATCAGTCCAAGACGAGCCAATTTGGAAATGCTGGGGCATTTCACTAGAGCGAAGTAATTGTAAGATTCGAGGCATCCTTGTCTCAGTCTCAGACACTCCAGGAGTCTGATGTCTGGTTTGTGAGACTATATTAAGTCATGCTGTTTCCAGGTAGTTGCACACCAGGATGTTTTGGTTGTCGCCTCCTCCTGTAAAAGTTGGAAGTCCTCTGATACGCTCTCCAGAGACGTGTAGACGTTGGACTAGATACACAAGATACATAGAGTGCCAGAAAAACTGGTACAGATTGGTGGTGGCTTCATAATGATATAGGGTTTGTTTAGCTGGCATTACATGGGACCCCTGGTACATCTACAATACTACAATAGTCTGACAGTGAACAGTGTGTGTACCTGCTCTGTAAGGAGTTACACCTGTTCGTGTCCTGTAATCATTCTGATGTGGTTTGGCATCTTGTAACAGGACAACACGCCACCACACACGTCTAGAGATGCCAAATTATGGTTAGAGGAACACTCATCTGAGTTTGGGAGTTTTGCCATTCACACCCAAGTCAGCAGAGCTCAACGTTATCGAACACATCTGGGATGCCATGCAGCCTGCTGTGAAACACAGAAATTCGGAATACTCGGAATTGTGGACCGTTCTGCAGAACGCATGTTGTTCATTGCCTACAGAATACTTCCACAAGCCTGTGAATTCCATGCTGCATGATGGACCTAACAAGTATTAGGCTGGTGTACCAGTTTTTCTGGTACTTCAGTTTATGCATTTTAATCACACCACATCCCTCGGTCTATTCTCAATCTGATGCCCTTTCACCCCAGGAAACTTCCTCTATACTCTCTCTCTCTCTCTTCTGCTGTTTATCTGTCCATCCTCTATTGCCACTCATCCAGCCTTTCACTCATATCACCCT
>JAOVVF010000048.1:25449330-25460004 GCA_028565595.1 Duopalatinus emarginatus
TGCCCGTATAGTAAACAGGAGATCCTGGCTTTTCTGATTCCCTATGGCCAGCCGCAGGTTTGCGGTTAATAAACCGGCCTTGAGATCGATTCCTGCAACCGAAGTGCCCTTGAGCAAGGCACCTAACCCCCAACTGATCCCCAGGTGCCGAGTTGCCCAACACTCTGGGCACACGTGTTTACTACGCCCTAGTGTACGTGTTCACTAGTGTGTTTTTCACTGAATGGATGGGTTAAATGTGGAGTCCAAATTGCACCATGTGCAAGCACAGTGGTCATTTCACTTCACTAGTGAGCTGCCTAACTAGTCAGCTGTAGAGAGGATCCTAACAGACATCAAACTTTAGAAGGACAACGGGCTGAGACCACACAACCTGCTAGCATGTCGGCTAATATCTCTCGCTGCGTCTCGAAAACTTTTTTTCATCTTAATAAAAGGCTCTCTGCTCCACTTCTGTCGGCCATATTGGATTTTTTGTGAGAAAAGTTAAGACGGACTGAATTCCTTTGAGACTTGGGCAGCACACAGAGTTCCCTTCCTCCTTCATTCCCTTTCAGAATAAGGCATCTCAGTAGGCAGCATTTTGATGCATCTAGGATTGAGACCGGCTTCTTCTCGAGAGCCCGATATAGAGAGCTCACTAGGTTTTTAAGCAGACCCTCACAGACTTTTTCCATTAGTCTTTGACGTCCCTGTGAATTAGGTAACAGTTGCTATAGAAACAGGAACATATTAGGAAGAAGCACAACGAAACGAACCTGTGATCTGATTTAGCTTTAATTTATAGGAAACTCATCAGTTTAATGAACATCTGACCTATCAGGTTTGAGACCTCAACAACGCTGTGATATAAGGTTACGTAACGAGAGGAATTCTCCGAGGTATGGTTTTTTCTGAAGATGAAGGTTTCAGAAAGGAGTATAAACGGCAAAGCAATCAGGCAAAAAAAGAAAGAAACACGTTCAAAAAATTACTCTCATCAAAGCTCTGGGTTTTGGAATAACATGATCTTTGCCTGTCCAGCAATCAAGGGAGCCATTTAAGGACTTCTTCTTGGATTTAAACTAAAACTAATTGCCTCGGTACAGATTCATCGGGGACACTGAACTCTGAACGCTGTGGAACACCACCAGAAGAGAGGCTTATAAATAATGAAGTGCGTGTAAGTAGTGCTGACAGCAATGGCGACAGAGGCTGAAAGTCGATGCCGACTCCGTTAGTGATTTATGGCATGCTGAGTCAGACAAACTAAAACAATTTACCTGCACTAAAGCGTCCAAAACCCCTGCATTGCTCCGGGTTAATAAAAAAAAAATGGCTTTCTGTGGTGGGTACCTTTCCAGTCCAAAACAAACCACGCTTTCTGGACTTCAGCAGGTTTCCAAACGTTGACACTCAATGTATTAACTCGGAGATGCATTACTTGAGTAACAAATCAGTGCTATTTTTGCTTGGAATAATATTCACCGCAGCGTGAAAGAGTCCAAAAATTCTGAATACGCATATGAGCATAAAAAAAATGTAGCAATGTTTTATATGAATATACGATGATCAGTGAGGTCTTGGGAAGAGTTTATCAAACCTGTAGACGATGCTTGCCAGATGCCTGTGGTGACTTTAACAGTTAAGGCTTTGGGATAAAGATCAGAAGGTTGGAGGTTTATGCCTTCGCACTGCCACGATGCCAGTGTTGAGACCCTATTACCCTTTCTGCTCCAGGCCTGACCCTGTGCTCTGACGCGAGCAAGCTGGGATGTGCGAGGAAATTAATTTCTCTGTGCTGCGATGTATAGGTGACAAAAATGGCTTCTTCTAGTAGCTGACTGGTGTAAATAGGCTACAGTAAATGCTGTTTTGTTTGTTGTGCAAGTCAATTTTTGTACCACTAACAATCAAAACACACCTATAGGTAAGTTTTGTAATAGTAAGGCTCGGGCTGACTTTTTTTCTAGCTCAGGCTGTAGATTCATGCAGCTTATCAACATGTACACATCGGCTACTTTGACATGCAGCCTCATAACCCAACTGATCGCTCAAATGAATAGAAAAACATTCATTTATACACTTCAGTAAGAAACAGTTGTCGTGTGTGTGTTTGAGCGAGACAAACTAAAAATCCTCAGCAGCCATCCATTCATCTGAGATTGTAAGATTGAATCCCAGGTGACGTTACAGCCATTTGGTCTAGAGAGCAAAATTGGCCACACTGTTAGAGAGGGGGCAAAGGGGGCACACCCGGTGGTAGTTACATTAGCATTAGCCGGACAACTCTGAGCTTATGCATAGAGAAGGAGGTAGTAGTGTTTTTCCTCGAGTGTGTTACACCAGCCTTTGACGTTTCAAGAGCAGCAGCTCAAAAGACAATGTCTCAGGGGGAAACAGGAAACACCAGATAGCCTTTGACCTACTTGGTTGGTAGATGATGCATGACAGAGGAGGGATGTCTGATGGGTGTGAATTGGGCAGGTCCAAATTGGGGAGAAAAAAAAAAAAAATAAAATCAAAGAAAAATTATAAATAAATAAATAAATAAAAATAAAAGAGCCAAAAAAACCTTGCCTTTTTATTACTAATGTTAAGAGTAGGATTTAAGTTTTGACCTAACATTAATTGGCTGCAGTAATATCAATGGAAGGTCCTCACAAGTATAGCAATACTATATAGCAATGTGTGTGTGTGTGTGTTTGTGTGTGTGTGTATGCAAATTTTTAATAAATCTTTTCCTCATCTCAAATCCTAGTATTACTCCCAAACAAATTACGTTTACCATCAGTAATATCAGAAAAGGAGTAAAACTGCTGTACCGACGGCTCGTCTGTGCACTGTTCGTTTTCATTCAGCACAGCTTTCACCTGAATGTCAGACAAATATGAAATCCTGACCGGTCACTTTTCCGTGTCTGCATAAAAAGTGCACTTGGAAGAAGCTTTGCTGAGAAGGAAGTCATTTAAACCTCATCGAACTTGCAGAATCATCATGTTTTAACAGTCGTCAGTAACCCTCTATGCATGAGCGTAACTTTGCATTGGATTACACGTAACGTGCACATACTACATAAGGCTTGTCCACGGAGCGTCGTCGTTGGGAAACGTCTCTGATATTCAGCGTCCATCGAGGCTAATCCGTTTAAACCTGCCTCACGTCTGCCTCATCTGCAGAAGGTGGACATGAAACCCAGTCGCTATAAAAATGAGCACGCCGTGATGCTGACATGCTTTGATGAAGTATGCGTGTGCGCCGGGGACAGACTCACAGAGCAGAACTCACGTCATACATGACACACGTCATCGTCTTACAGGTCAGTCAGCAAAAGACCTAATGACACTGTTGAACAGGTCCTGTGACCATAAACACAGGTGCAAATGCAAGCAGGGTGTCTACGATCCCTTCTGCGAGTTTTCTTTATACACTGAAGTGTCAGAAAAACTGGTACACCAGTCGGAGCGGTCGACAATTCCGTTGCATTCCGAGGTGTAGGATTTTGGTGTTTTACAGCACGTTTAATGGCATCCCAGATGTGTTCAATATCGTCTGTATCAGTTTTTCTGGCACTTCAGTGTATAAGAAAGCGCTCAGTAAATTTCTGAAGTGCACCACAAAGCACAGGCATCTTGGAGGTGCTCTTTGTCTCAGTTTCAGTCTCAGACTCCAAGAGAATCCCTTAACTTTGAAGAATGGGCCGGTTGGAAAAACAAAACCTAATTTTGAGGCTGCTTCAGCCGTTTCTGTGAGGTTTCTTCTCCCCACAGCCAGGACTTTTTGCAGATGATACCGCATGACAGATCTGGAGCAGAGATCTGAGCCTTATATTCCAGTTGCATAATGACTATATTAGACACCTTTTTTCATCCACACTTTCTAACACTCAATCCTGACTCAAGTCCTAGCAGGAAACAGATGTCCGAAACTCATTCGTCCTGGACGGCGCCTGTTTTTTTTTTTCTTTCCCTTCGGATCGTCATCAATCTCCTTACACTCTTGTATCGTGATCATCTGTGCTACTGCTCTATAGAAAGCTCCGTTTTTATAGGACTGAGAATTCATTGAACAGAGCAAAGGCGTTGTCATTTAGTGCTTTCCTGGGCTATTCATCTTGAAGGGTTCTTGGTATGTCCTTTGAGTCTGAGCGAATTACATTTTAATAGGGGAAAAGTTAAAGCGGCTATGCAAACAGCTAGTAAAAAGAATAAGAGGTCAAGCCGTAGGTCACTATCTTTTCATTCACCTTCAGCAAGGAGGTCCAAAAGGTCTTTCCTCCTTCCACGAGATGGACAGTTTAATATCACTCGTATTTACACACTGTAAGGAATGAGCGTGATGGATGGTGTCAAGGCTTTGGAGGGATTCGCCAAACGTCTCCGGACTTTTGCCGCGATATGAGTTACGTCTGAGCCATATGAGAAGGTTCTCGTCCATCATAAATCCTGTCTTCCTCCTGCATTCCTGCAGGTGATGATTCGAGTCCCAAAGGTGCCTTTGCATTGATCTGGAGCGAAATATACTGCAGATATTTCTGCCCAAGTTTCCAAATTCACACATAACGTATTTTGCGACGTTTCAACCAAGAGCCCCACCAGACAAATATTGACCATGATTTATAACACAACTCTAAATGTGCTATGAAAGAAAAGTACATTCCTGTTCATTAAAATGGATTCGAGACTGGCAGAAAGACCTGCGATGCTAATCTACGAGCAGAAAGACATCTTAGAGCGCGTTAAAACTTCCAGAACGAGGGTGTGTATGCCAAAAATGGTGGCTGTTTACAGCTTTGAGAAATTATAGGACTGAATGATCTACCAAACGTACCTAATGTTCTCTGGGGGTGTCAGTAAATACGCCGCTAGGAGAGTTTAGCCAAGACACTTTAAAGCAAATTGAATTTCCATTCAATTCTGTTGGACTGGGCATTTTAAATGCAGGATGCTGCGATGGAACAAATAACGACAGTATTAAAGACAAAACAGGCTTTCAGTTGAAGAAAATAGGAGTTTTCGCACTTGGCCTAAATACTTTAGTCTGTACTCTGTTCTGGGGTTGGTGTGGTGGAGGAAATCATAATCGCATTTTCACGTTCACACAGAATTGCTTCTAAAACATGGAGCAATTGTACAATGGGCCAGTTGCATAATGTGATGCTTATGGATGGATTTCTACACGCAATGTCTTGAGGATTTGCCAAAAGTACCACCAATGGTATTCAGTGAACCATTCGAGCTTCGACAACAGCAGAAAGCAAAAGAAGAGCTTCAACAAAATTCAACATAATTACAAAAGTAAGTATACTTAGCTCATTAGCGCTAGCTGAGTAATGTTAGCTCCTTTACGTGAACATCCACAGAGACAGAGCAGTTTGCCAATAGCTAACTCCTCTATCTAACCCATAGATAGAGGGTTAACATGACCAAAGAGTAATTAGATTAACATGACCAAGTTATTAGTGTACTGATGATACCATGATGTTGTTCCAGTATAAAATAAAGATCTAAGAAATGTAAAGATATTAGTTAGCTAGCTAAAAATTTTTACTTAGCACAACTGTAAATAGCAAAACAACATCATGGTATCATCAGTACACCTTAAAACTTGTTCACAGTAATCCAATTATCCAAGGGTCAGATAGCGGAGTTAGCTCTTAGCTAGCAAGCTACTCCTCCTCTGTGGATGTTTATGTAAGGGAGCTAACGTTACTAAGCTAGCGCTAATAAGTCGTTATGGATGACACTGGAGACGTACATGTTGAAGCACTCTTGTCGCTCATCTTGAATCATTCGCTGAACATCATTGACGATTTTGTGATTTTCGCGTGAAGACCTCGCATGTAGAAATTTATTTTGAATATCGACCGGCAGTGGAACGTGGAAAAGCTACATGGATAAATATATAGCAGAGTGTTAGTCATAAAAGCCAAGATGTGAGATCTGTTTGTTGTGATGCTTGCACCATGAACGTCTGCTTTTTACAATGCCCCAGTCCTATGCATGTCTGGTTTAATATATCATTTCCTCCGCTAACCATAACAACCCTTTCACTGCCAGCATTAAACTCAAAACAGGAAATAACATGACAAACGACACTTTATACTCCGAGCACAGAGATCAAAAGGACCAGACATCAGTTGTCTGGACCACTACGGTGAAGAAGCAGCCTTTATTTGTCTCATATACATCACAGTACAGTGATTTTTTTTCTCTGCATATCCCAGCTTATTAGGAAGCTGAGGTCAGAGTGCAGGGTCAGCCAGTATACAGCGTCCCTGGCTTGAACTCCCAAAACTTCTGCCTTAACCATTTACCCACCACTTCCCTGTTCCCTTTGAAAACAGCCTTCAAACGACACCAAATGTTAACTTAAAAAAAGCAAGAGTTAAGAAAGCCTTTTACATTTCTTTCTTATATCCCCCTCTATTTATCGTCACCTCCTGGGTGTTCCGCTAGAAGCACATATCTGTCTTTGACTCAACATGTCCAACCACAGCCGTCATTTACTCGGTGCTGTTTTGACCAAGTAAGCATCAACACACTTCATTTGTTCGGGTTCATAATACACTCATATATTTCAAATGAAACGCAGTCAAACCCAATTACGCCCAGCCACCTTCATGCGCCCCATTAGCCCTCCGACTTGGTTCCAAACAAATCGATTCAAAACATAAAATGGGATAATCTGACCGCAGCCGGTGGCTATGGACCACACTTCTGTTCCCCAGCACTGTCAGCACTGTGGAATATTCTGCCTCGCTCATTATTGCGACTGGCAGAGTCTAATCGGAGGCCTGAGACTGCTGGCAGGCTGCGGGGATGCTTTCTTTAAAGAGCTCTGGCTGTCGAGAGAGTTCTCTTGGCGGTTCTCATGCTTACGCCAAAAGGCATGGAAGCAGTCTAGAACCATTACAAATTGCATTTTCATGAAAGTTATGATGAGGGGTTATTTGATTTCTAGATAGAGGAAACATATATCTGAATTTTATTGCTCAGATCCAAGTATTAGAGCTACTCCGGTTTCTCTGACTAGCGCAAAATATGTTATAGACATTATAAGCGCACTCCTTTGATTAATTGTTCTTTCAAACTTAGATATTATTTGAGGTTTCCCCATTAGTACCGCAATCTAACCAAATCCTCGCAGGTACGTACTCCAGTTTTTTAGATCTCTAGACTGTAAGCTGGCCTTACGTGGTAAGACATTTGGGCCAAAAGATTAAGACAAAAATCACATTTCATAAAGGAATTCTTTGGCAATCAGTGGGTCTGTCTCAAAGCCTAGCAAGCTGCCTCGCTGCCTACTCCCTAACTCGGCACCTGCCCAAATAAAAACGATTGACTTCGATATTAAGAAGGCAGGTTACTTAGTTAGTTCTAGTTAATCTAGTTAATTTTTGCACTAGACCTAACCAAAAACTGCATAACACGCTGCACATGCACATAGTGTATATATTTCTTAACTTTTTGTATACATGTATATACTTTATTTTATTTATTTTTTTTATCTTATTTTATATTTTGTAGATATAATTTAAGAACTATTTAATTTTATTGTAATTGTACTGTACCTTTCTATTACTATTTGTTAACTTTATTTAATTTTATTGTACTGTATTTCTTCTACCTGTTCTGCCTAGTGTATATTCTGTGGACGACTGCAGGTTGTACCGGGTATGACTATGTATGTGACAAATAAAACTTTGAATCTTGAATCACTAACTAAGATAACAGGGAATAATAATATAGGGGATTTTAGTAAGAAATGTTTCGCTGCACTGAATTCTGGGATTACGTTCACGTCTGAGGCAGCACACAGAGCTACAACAACATTCAAGCTAATAGGCAGCATTTTAAGTCATTTAAGAAGGAAGACAGTCTGTTTCTCAGGAACGCGTATCCGATAACGTGAAATCTTTTCCGTGTAAAGAGCTCGCTAGGTTGAGACAAACGCTGTGTCCCGGATTGCATACTGTGACATGCAGCCAATTTAGTAACACTGAGACCAAATACAGCCAGTGAAAAAGTTTTGGCAGCGTCAGAAATTGATTAATATCTCAGTGTGTGTTACAAAAACCTACGACAAAAAAAAAACTAGGACAAAAACCATTAAGACCATTAGGTCTTAAAAAAAATAAAAAAAAATAAAAAAATAAATATAAAAAAAAACCAACACACTTATAGAAGGATGGAGAAACATATCTTTATTACTTTCACAATTTCTGTCTCAGTGCATGCGCCCAGATTGTGTTGATTATTAACATAAGCAGAATGTTATAATATTCTTTAATCACAGGTTTATCATTACAGAATCTTCATCTTATTAGAGATAGACTGGTGAGTGGTTTTGGGGTCAATACTGATCACACACAATATTTCAACACGATTGGCTGATAGCTGATACCAACCAAGGGTGCGGAAGCGGGACACTTAACTAGTGCTCTAATGAAGATCTAAACCATGGTCTAAACCGATTTATTACCATTTATAATGAACTCGAGCGGCTTCGGCAACACCAGGGCAGAAAGCCTTATGGCTGCCGGATAATAATAAACTCGCAGGATAGGCTTGGGTTGAAAATCAGCTGATACCGATATACAGTGATGGATCGCAATCGATCCTTCCGTCATAACTGGAATCAACTCATTACACTCATTACAGTGGCACAGTAAGTACTGTGTGTTGCACAGCACCAAAGTTCTTCAAACCTCACTCTGTTCTCTGTCTGTGTGTGTTCTCCTAGTATCTGTGTGGGTTTTCGCCGGATGCTCCGGTTTCCTCCGACCTCTCGAAAAACACACCTAGGTGTGAGTGTGGTATCCTGCAAAGGATTGATGCCCTGTCCATAGCAGAATACTAAATCACTAGTATTACCATGCTTAACATTGTAATACTTAAAAAATGTATCTGTATACGCTTTTACCAAACACCAAAAACAAAATCCAGACTACAGCTTAACCAGTGGGACAAAGAGGAGTGTGGAGAAAAAAGTGGAGGAAAAAGGAAGCTGGGCAAAAGAGATAAGTGGTTTGAGTGTGTGAGAGAGAGACGCACAGAAAAGCAGAACAAAGAGACAACACAGAGACAGCAGACAGAACGAGAGCAGAGGGACTCATCCTCAGCCAGCTCCAGCTGCCCCCTCCAGAGACAACGCTCATGTTTTCTTTCCCTCTTACCCTCACATCTCTCACTGAGCTTACACACTCCCACAGACTCTTGGCAGCGAGTTGCTGAAGCTATGCTCACCTGCAGCAGACAGTCTGGTGAATAGACCACAGCTTCCGATAAAAACCCGGCAGTCTGAACTCAGGCTGAACACATTGCCACCTGATCGCGAACCCGGATCCATGGGATCATACACGACTTTGGAAGCCCCAGCAGAGCCTTGTTTCTTATACACGGCTCAGACGGAGGCACAGAAACGCAACTGTTTACTCCTGTGAATGACACCGATTGTACACTTGCCAGCTTCAGAAGTTTCATACTAGCATTGGGTGCAAGGCAGAGCTAAAGACTCAGCCAGCACTTTGCAGCATTTGCAGTCATGTGTCTTGGTGTAAACATTAATTGTTTGCTTAATCTCAATCTTTGCCGTTTGATAAGAGTTAATGCAGACAGCAGGTTAAATAGACCAAAGCAAAACAATCAGCTTTCAGGAAATATTTGTGCTTTCATGCAAAAAAAAAAAAAAGACAAAACAAATCTCTACTTTTCAGATAATGTCTGAGAGTTTTACAGCTTAAAGGTTCAGAGAAATATCCAATTTATGCAACTTTCCACTTACCCCAGCCAAAACAAATTTAGTCTCCGACATTTGCCTCTTTGGTTTTGCTACTGAGCCCCATGCACTGGAAAGCTCTCACCTAAAATGACTAAAAAATCATGTAGCCTATTCATTCATCCATCCATTCATCTCCAATCTGAAACCTGCAGAGGGCATTGGGTATGAAGCAGAAACAAATCAGCCAATCGCAAAGTCACCAGATACCTTCATCAACATTAAGAGACAAACTCTCGCAGACATGTGGAGAACCTGAAATAGAGAGTAACCTGGTTCAGGATCTAACCGCTTGACCTTTTAAGGTGGTGCTGCTACCTGCTGTGCTGCCTAGGATCTTCACAGATTTGCTTCAGAAGACATTGTTGAAGTCAGTGTGGTGGAGTCACATGACTTGGACCTGATTTGACTCGAGTTACAAATTTGCTGACTTTCAACTGAATAAAAAAAACAAACAAACAAACAAAAAAAAAAAAACCTAACTTGACTGATTTGGGGCATCACTTGGACTCAAGCCTTTTGATCTGTAAATACTTGATACATTTTCCGGAAGAAAGGTTAAAAATGATTCCTTAAAAGTTTGCAGTGAATCAGCTACGTCCTTTTGAAATGAAGCAAAAGTAAACTATTTGCCTACTGTGTTTGCACACAGAGGAATTTCACCTCCGCATTTAACCCATTCATGCAGCGAAACACACACCAGTGAACACTAGGGGGCAGGGAACACACTTGCCCGTAGCCGGGGCGGGGGGCAGCCCCAAACCACAGCACCCGGAGAGCAGTTGGGGGAGTTAGGCAACTGTATCTTGCCCTGAGGATCAAACCCGTGACCTTCCAGTCACGAGACTGCTCCCCTAACGACTAGGCCACAGCTTATAAATTAACTGTCACCAAATCATCGTCAATTTTCATTTC
>JAOVVF010000048.1:25477989-25482989 GCA_028565595.1 Duopalatinus emarginatus
TGGTTCCTCTCAAGGTTTCTTCCTTTTGTCATCTCAGGGAGTTTTTCCTTGCCACTGTCACCACCGGCTTCTCATCAAAATTCAAAATTTCTAAAAATTCTATAAATGTATATTTGACCCTCGCTAGTAGCCATAGAAATGCAACCAGTAAAAGTAAACTATTCTTTCTGACCACTGTATTTGACCCATCCATGCAGTGAAACAAACACATACACACTAGTGAACACTAGGGGGCAGTGAACACACATGCCCAGAGCAGGGGGCAGTCCGTACTTGCAGCACCCGGCTCGCAGTTCAGGGTTAGCTGCCGTGCACAAGGACAATTCAGTCGAGTCTTGTCGACTACGGGGATCGAACCGAGGACCTTCTGGTCCGAAGGCTGGTTCCTTAACCACAAGCCTATGGCTGCCCTCACAGTATTAGATCTAATTACTATTGTATTGTGTACCTTTTAATCCTAAATACTGCCATATGTAATATCTGGGGTAGGCTTATGTTTAGACCCCAGCCTTGGGAGGCATCTAACAACCAAGTTCTCCCTAGGCACTGCAGAAAGGGGTTACCCCACGCTTAGGGTATGTGTTCTCACTCCCCCTAGTGTGTATGTTAAATTTAAATTACTTACTTGTATGATTAATAAATTATTTTACTTTAAAAAACTGAATTACAATTGCTTTTTCCTAGTTATTTATTGTAAATTTCTTCTCATGGCCCTCCTGCAGTACCTTCATGTACCACCAGGGGGCAACACAGATTTGGTGCTCCTGCAGTCAGTAATAGCAGACAGCTATAAGCTACAAGAAAAGCTTAACATTATTCTCTCTCTCTCTCTCTCTCTCTCTCTCTCTCTCTCTCTCTCACACACACACACACTCTCTCTCTCTCGCTCTCTCACACACACACACACACACACACACACACACTTTACTCTAGTAGGCACTAGGGATTCACCACCATTTTGCTATTTATGTTGAAGTTAAATCAGGGGCAGCCGTGGGCTTGTGCTTAAAAAAAACAGCCTTGTGACCGGAAGGTTCCTGGTTCGGTTCCCTGTGCTGACTATGTTTGACTACACAGATGTGTTAACTGTGGCGGTCAAATTCCTTTGTGTGTACAAGCACAGTGGTCAATGAGTGGTTCACTTTCACTTCACTGATGTTTATGTAATATTTATGGAATGAGCCTCCAGTACCAGTGTTATATATTTAAGAGGCCACAGTAGAGTTGTTCTGAATTTCAGCGCAGCTTCTGATCTTCACTACAACAGCATGACTTTACCCAATACTTCTGTAAACAAGAAGTTAAAATCGAGCTACTGGTTTCAGACCCAACCTGCGTAAATATTATTATTATTTGCTCTTGGAACACTGCTTGTCCAATTAAATTAAATAAGTTTTCCAACACATGAAATTCCTCAGGACTGCATGACCAAAACGACACATTGGTGGATTTTAAGGTTTGTTTTGATCTTATTTTATCTTATCTTAAAATAAAAAAATAAAGAAATGACTGCTTAAACCATGGGCTTGTGGTTAAGGAACCAGCACTGAAACCAGAAGGTCCCTGGTTTGATCTCTGCAACCGACAAGACTCGACTAATGTGACTTCCAGGGGCTGCCCACCGCCCTGGGCTCGTGTGCTCATGCCCCCTACTATGAGTTGTGTATGTATTACTGCATGAATTACTGCATAGTGATCAGTGGACTAAACCCCAGCTGTCGTGCACAAGGACACTTCAGTCGAGTCTTGTCGACTACGGGGATTGAACCGAGGACCTTCTGGTCCGAAGGCTGGTTCCTTAACCACAAGCCTATGGCTGCCCTCACAGTATTAGATCTAATTACTATTGTAAATGTACCTTTTAATCCTAAATATGTAATATGTAATACTTGGGGTAGGCTTATGTTTAGACCCCAGCCTTGGGAGGCACCGAACGACCAATTTCTCCCCAGGCCCTGCAGAAAGAGGTTGCCCCACGCTTAGGGCTGTAGGCATGTGGTTAAGGAACCGCCTAGGGACCAGAAGGTCCCTGGTTTAAGCCAAACAACCTCCAAGACTCGACTAAAGTGCCCTTGAGCAAGGCACCTAACCCCCAAATGGTCCCCGGGCACTGCGGCTAAAGGGGGCTACCCACTGCTCTGGGTGTGTGTGCTCACTGCCCCCTAGTGTTCGCTAGTGTGTATGTGTGTTTCAGTGCATTCATGGGTTAAATGTGAAGAAGATTAGATTTCCACTGCACAGTGGTCAGAAGAGTTCTCACACTTTACTTTAAAAGAGTAGTTCACTTTCAGGTTCACTTTCGCTGCTGCAATAGAGACTAATGTCTTCAGATTGCTGTACAACATGAAGAGTTCTTAGAAAAAGCATCACTTTTGGGCAGTACAAGTAACGTATCCCAACCTATTGTTGACCATATCCAATGCTTCTACAATATCGTGTACTGGAGCGATTCATTACACTAACAGAGTGTCAGAAGAATCCACACACACTTCATGTAAGAGCCGGTGTAAGACATCCCCGTTCCAGCCCACAGACATAAGGTCATTAATTACCTTTTACACATCCTACACTGTGTTGTAGTATTTAATAAGGATAGTACTCTACACTCAATAACATGTCGTCACCCAGAAGATTCCTCATTCCTGCAGACCAGATAAGCCTGATGAATGGATGGAGATCCACAGGAGCCGATAAGGCTGGCAGGAGAAAGAAAAACACGGCAGGACTCACTCTTGTGTTTCAACACACCCTAACACGCACGGGGAAAAAAATAATAAACAACAGCGCCTCTCTTCACGGTTTATCCACCGGTTGGTGATCAGCTCTTTCCCACAGCCGCCCGACCCGCCGTGTGTGTTTGTTGAACTGTTTATGGAGGAAGGCTGGAAAAAAACAAGGCACTACGCGTGCTGCAAGGGGCCTTTGAACATGACACCGGCTGACACAGCTTCAGTTACGCTGCACTGATTGGAACCATCTGGCGGCTCCGAGCGAAAGGGTTCAGTCCAGAGTTTAGGGAGTTCATCGTGCGCGATTCTAATGGAACACAGCCTGGACGCTCATCATATCTATAGGATGTATCGTTTCGGCTATCTCACCAACCATATGGAGAACTGGACTGTCCAATAGTTGCACCTACCGCTAATAAATCAAAACGTTGTGTGAGTAGAAACATGTTTCATTCGTTCCTGTTCTTGGGCCTGTGCCTCGGGACATGAGGGAAACAATTAGCACGCACTCCACTTCGATAGCTATCGCATTTATGTTCTTTATCACCTGGGAACATATCTTTGTTGTGCTTTACCATCTCCAGAACTACACGTACACTGAGACTTATCTTGATTTATTGAGGAACAAGAAGTCGGCAGAGGAAACGGCCTCTGGATCGCAGTCGCAAAAAACGAACGACGATGACGGCGGGGCGATAAAATAGCAGTGGCTGGGTAAAGAGAAGGAAAGAAAAAAAAAAAAAAAAAAAAACGGCCCAAGTTCAGTATGGCAGTAAAACATATGAGCAGGTAGGTTTAATGAGAAACTCAGGGCAACGACCATCTGGTATCCAGCGTACACTCGAATGTTTCAGTGCTAACCATTTTGGAAAGGCTTCACAAAGGTACGACGATGATAATGACACCGTTTTGTTAAAGACCGGACAAATCCGGTGCGAAGGAGATCACGTGACGTGAGCGAGGTACCAGTTTGGAGCCAGGAGAACGTAATCCAGAGTGGTGTTAAAGTTATGAAAGTGGTTGTAATGACTTTTTTCATTGTTTTAACAGAACTCAGTTCACCTAAGGCGAGAGCTGAGGAGTGAATTACTACCCTACAGGGAAGAGTGTCTACTGACATAATCTCTGGATTGTCTTGAAAGGCGAGCGTCGACTCAGAGCGTCCATTCTTCGTCTGTTTTCTTTGTAAACTCTATAAATTTTGCTCGAATCCAGTAACTTATAATACAAAAAAATAAATGGTTCAAGTGTAAAAACCTCTCTGTGTCGATTGGTCACCCTCTGCCAAACCGAAGTAGTTTCTCCTCTGAGAAAATTCTGAATTATGTTCTGCAATCTGCATTATGTTCTGTGGAATCTCCCTAAAACATACTCGTGCAAATGACTTGATGCTTAAATTGGTTGTTTTTTTTTATTATAATTTATTAATTTTTTTGTTCTGAGGTGGAGGAGGTAGAGGAGAAGAAGAAAATCAAGCGGGGAATGACGCACGAGCTGTGTGAATCACAAGCCAAAAAACAAGCCAGCAAATGTTTGGCATTTGACAAATGATCTAAGGTTGCTGGGGGGAATTGGGTTGTACTGCCTTTTTCGAGTAAGCCAAAAACAGTCCGAAAGAAAACAGTAGCCAAGTCATGAGCAGGACGGGACCATAGAAACCGTCAACTTTTTCAATGAGACACTGGAGTTATAGTAACGAGAATTCATTAGTTAAAGAAAACACGCTCCTGATGCACGGGCATGGCGCTGCTACTATAATGAATATTAATTATAGTAACCCTCGGAGGACGATTAGGAATGCGGTGTGAAGGAACCTCGACATGGCACTCATACAAAAGCGCAGCACCGACCCTCAGCAAACAAAAGAATTCCACTGATGGAAATTTCGCTTAAAGTCAAAACAAGCATGTCTTAGAGGGCGAATCGATATGCACAGGCATGACAGCTGAGAAATAAATGAAATTAGAGCTCGGCCACTGTTATTCCACATGTGTGTAGTTCCTTGAGGTGGGTGGCTTGGCTAAAAATACTCCACGTTCCAAAAATGCACTTGTGCAAGCAATGAAGAATATACACTGAAGTGCTGGAAAAACTGGCACAGATGAGCCTATGCGAAATACATAATGGTATAGGGTTTGTTTAGCTGCCATTCCATGGGACCCCTGGCACACCTACAAACATCTCAGACAGGTGAACTCTATGCGTTTGTGTCCCGCGTTCATTTTCATGGGTTTGGCCTCATATCAGGACAAGGCACTACCACACACAGAA
>JAOVVF010000048.1:25487989-25489732 GCA_028565595.1 Duopalatinus emarginatus
GATCCCAGAAGATTATACTTGTTACAGTTGCATTTCTTTATACAAAAGAATAAACAGTATTATAATTTAAAATAGAGAGAAATTTGCAATATTTATATTAGATTCTTATAAATAAAATAAATTCATAAGAAGTGGCTGAAATTATGAATAAGGAATATACTGAATAACGCAGTTCAAATTATTATTGCACACATGATAACTTGCACAATGATATGTTACGCAACGATATGTTAGCACAATACGCAAAACTACATAAAGTGTAAACACACAACAGTGTAAGACGAGTGCAATAGATTCAGTTAATACATGTGATAGCGCAGTGATTGTAACACACCCAGGCTTGTATAATGACATGTAAGGGTAAAAATGAGCAGCAATATGTAATACATTGTAGTAGCTAGTAGGCTAATGATGGTGGGTGGTATGAAGGGTTCAAAGGTAATTAATGTCAGTTTCAGTAAATGTTAGCACCAGTGTGTCATAATGTCTGGTGGTGGTAGCACGGATGCCCCAGTATCGAATTTGAGGCTTGTTTGATCTTTATACAGCTCATATATGGTGCATTCAAACAAAATGTCATTTCCTCAGGGTCATGGTGCAACACATAACAATACATTAACACTATACACATGACTACAACTTGTTCTACCCATGTAAACAATGATGTTTAAGGCAAAAATGAGCAGCAATATGAAATACTTTAAAGCAGCTAGTAGGCTAAATAAATGTCCTACAAACATTAGTGATGGTTATATGATGGTGGGTGTTTGGATGGTTTGAAGGTAGTAACTGTGAGGCAGCAGTAAGTTGAGGATTTGGACGTCCTCAAAGAAGAAGCTGTTGTGAAGTCTGGTGGTGGTAGCACGGATGCCTACACATGACTACATAAAGTACAAATACACAACAATGTCAGACAAGTGCAGAGGTGGGTAGAGCAGCCAAAAATTGTACTCAAGTAAGAGTATTGTTACTTTAAAATAATATGTGTCAAGTAAAAAATAAAAAGTAGTCACCCAATTAATTAGTAACTGCAGAGTCCTTTTTATTTAATAATTAAATAATACACCTGAATGCACAAAAATATAAAACAACACTGAACAAATTCAGAGGTGGAGAATTTCTCTTAAACATCTAAAACAATAATAAATTATTCTTTACAAAGTGACATAAACCTCTGCCATTGTATTGTGCTTTTGTGCTTTTTTCCGCGGGGATTTTTTGTGCGGTCATGTGACAGCTTGAGTCCGTTTGATTGGTAAAAGGATTCAAGCGTCGCTAGTGGTTACATTTGATCGGTGAGACGCAGTCATGTAACGGAGCCTCTGTCAGAAGTCTCAACAAAACAAAACAGAGATTGATTAAAAAATAACTAGTGACTAGCGAGCAGAATGTAGCTCAATGTAACGGCGTAAAAGTAACGCTTCTTCACAAATATACCAAGTATCAAGTAAAAGTAAACGGTATGCAGCATTAAAACTACTCTACCCACGGACTACTACCCACCTATGGACAAGTGCAATAGATACAATAAATGCATGTGATTCTGAAGGTTAACTACACAACTAGAATCAACTAGAAGACGTTCAAAGAAAAAAATGAGCACCAATAAGAAATACATTGCAGCAGCTAGCAGGCTAACACCGTGTCCTACAAGCAGTAGTCACAGTTACAGTGCCTTGCAAAAGTATTCGGCCCCCTTGAACTTTTCAACCTTTTGCCACATTTCAGGCTTCAAACATAAAG
>JAOVVF010000048.1:25500527-25515962 GCA_028565595.1 Duopalatinus emarginatus
AGAGAGAAAGCAAGAGAGAGAGAGGGAGAGAGAGAGAGAGAGAGAGAAAGAGAGAGAGAGAGAGAGACAGAGGGACAGAGAGAGAGAGAGAGAGAGAGACAGAGGGACAGAGAGAGAGAGAGACAGACAGAGAGAGAGAGAAAGCAAGAGAGAGAAAGCAAGAGAGACAAAGAGACAGAGAGAGAGAGAGAGAGAGAGAGAGAGAGAGAGAAGAGGACAAAAAGCTCAATTTCTTATTGAAATAGCTATAAGTAGCTATTAGTACTAAGGCACTCAGTGTACTTGGTTTCACTTTAACTGTGAATCTGTGTTTCTGTCACCATGAAAGGCAGCAAGGCATTCACAGGTCATGTGTTTAAATCCTGAAGATGTCACAGCCATCCTTGACCAGGGAATCCAAAAAAAAAAAGAAAAGAAAAGGAAAACTAGACATATTCTTGGGGAGAAAGCGATAGATTTCACTCTCTCTTACCTGTCAATCACAGTAAGCTGGCCAGTCGTCTCTATGAGGTCATGGATGAGGAAGAGGGTAGATAGCACTTTCCCTTTCCTCCCTGTGATGCAGCAGTTCAAAAGCAGAGCTCAGATGGCTTCACATGTCTCAAAGGGAAGCAACTGTCAGCCTGTACCATCCATGGTTGTTGGTACTTGACGTATGATGAAAGAGCTGGCTGATGGGTGAAAAAGTAAAGTAGAGACGTCTGGCTGAAAAAAAACCCCTCAAATTTAGTTGTTTTTTTTTTGCAAGTTTTACTTTACTTATAGTCATAACTCAGTGTCATAGTTTCCACAGTCATAGTCATGCAGTAGTAAAATGGAGTTCAGCAAAATAATAATATATATACAGTACTGTGCAAAAGTCTTAAGCACCCTATATTGTGTTTAGTACAAATTATGTTATAAACATTTATTTTTTAAAATTCTACATTATTAATCAGAATCAGAAATACTTCATTGATCCCGGAGAATTTTCACTCAACACTTATATACATCCTATAATTTAAAATAAAGAGAAATATGCAATATTTACACCAGATTCTTATAGATACAATAAAATGTAAGACAGTACAAAAACATTTTCCATTTCCAAAGATGATGATGATGACGATGATTATTATTATTTATAATAATAATAATAATAATAATAATAATTTTACAGAAAAAAAAAGCAAAAACAGAAAGCAAACTATTAAATAAGAGATAAAAAAAACATAATGAGGGAAGAAGCAAGTGTGGCAGTCAATCCTTCTAGTGCCAGGGTAGAGTTCAATTACATCTGGACGAAGATGGAGAGATCTTTGTTACACCAGGGCCTTCCGTCACTTCAAAGCGTGCAGCTTATCAACTGTTTGCATCAGCAGCCCTTCTGTGTTTGCACAAGATAGCCTGATACGGAACATGTAAGCAAACGCTTTGCCGGCTGTCGGTTTCTTGCACTCTGCTATCAGCGAGTTATAACCGTGCTTTTGTTTATTTAATTTCCGTTTTGTCTGAACAGTTCTCACTTTCCGTGTCTAGGTTTTTTTTAAAGAGAATGTTTTTTAAAAATTATAGCACAAACAACGATTATATAACTTATATACAATTATATAATTTCTATACAATTATATAACTTATATAACAGTATCCAACTCTTAATTCCCCCTTTCTTATCTTTCTTATTTGTTTATATTTGTTCTCCCACTAGAATGATTTGTAACTGGTAATAATAGTAATAGTCTTTATAGTCCCCTGAATAGGGGGGGGGGGTAGATAGATAGACGGATGGAATCTATTCATTTCAAGAGAGATGGACAAGTAAATAACCCAGGGCAGTGAATTTCCTGCAGTGCGATTGCAGCTCAGAAATGAATGAGGTAAAAAAGAAGGAGTGATGAAAATGGGTGTGACAAAAAAACAAGTGTGTATATGTAAAATCTGTATAAAAGCCTGGGTGTCATTAACAGACACGGTTTAGAGTTGGAACAGAGTCAATATCTCGCACCAATGTATGTACCATTCTAACACACTAATAACAACAGTGTACCTGCCTATAGAATTGAATGGGATGAAATGAAAGAAGGGATGAAAATGGGTGCGGTGGATAAACAAGTGCATGTGTCTAAAATCTGAAGTCTGTTTGTTCCAACTCTAATTTGTCCGTCCTGTAAATGACAGAGTCCATATCTCACAGCGATGTACCAAATGCACTAATACCAACAGTGTACTTTCTTATTGGAATGAATGGGGTTATAAAAACGAAGGATGAAAACTGGAGTTGCAGGTAAACGAGCGCAGGTATCTAAAAACTGTGTAAATGCCTGTGTGTTCTTAACAGGAAGGACGTTTTGGAGTCCTTATCTCACATCGATGTACCTTTCAAACACACATTTTCTAATTACCCATCAAAATTAATGGGGGAAAAAAGAGGGATTAAAAATGGGCGTGGCCATTAAACAGTACACAAGCCCCATGCCATCAACGGGACACATTTTTTAAAGTGAACGGTGTCGATATGTGGAAAATTGTGGGAGTTGATAGCCAGACAAGCAAATCCTGACAGACTAAGAAGAAAATTCAACATGACTTTATAACAGTAGTGTGATTACAGTAGGCAAAAAATCTGATGGACTGATAGAAGAGGATAAGCGAAGAGAAGCTGAAAGTTGGATGGCTACAAAAGTAGGTAGACAGATAGACAGACAGATAGTCAGACAGACAGACAGATAGATAGAGAGATAGATAAGCGGTATTTCTGCCTTGTGCCCAATAACTCTGTGTGGGCTCCAGACAAACAATGACCCTGATGGACAATTGGATAAGAGAAGAAAATCTGATAGATAGTTGGCTAAGCAGCTAGGTAAGTAGATAGATTGAGAGACAGACTGACAGACAGACAGACGACTCAACAAACTAACAAACTAACCAAGGACAGAGCTTTGTTTCTGGATGGAGCAAACCCACCATGACCTTCCGTCACCATAGCCTGACATTACATCAAGCTGCTGGAATTTCTTAACCACCAAATCATACTGAGTTACTCTGCACAATAAAAGTTGTTCATAACAAACAGGATTGTTGCACAACTCTCGCTACTACAAGGCATTTCTTCAGGGATGAGGAGAGGTCGGATCATTAAATCCCAGCCTGAAGTTGCTGTTTTACACCTTTTTGGAATATCAGCAGCAAGAAGTAAACACAGTAGACAGGTTCACGGGTGAGAGGAGATCAGGTTTATTTACGAGTCATTCTATCACAATACTTTATTTGCTTATTTATTCTATGGGACTGACTCCAAAGCTAGAGCAAGAAATCTCCTCTTCTCCTGAAAGCTTTGGATGCAAGTAGAACAGACTTGCTCGGGTCCCCAGGTTGAAAGGACCCTTAAGGGGATGAGACTAAATAAAGACAAATGCAGCAGTCTGTGGAGTCCACCCACAAATCCATGGAATGTCTCTGTTTGGTTGACAGATGCGATTCTGCTTCATCTTCCCCGATGAATGTGAAACACGTAGTTGACTTATTAAAGGCTCTGAGAACAGCGGCATTGTGAGACACGCAACAGATTCCTAAGCCAAACAGAGTGAAACAGCACCAGGGAGAATAAAGGGCCTGAACGTGATCCGTTATTCTGTTAAAAAGCCACGCTGGCTGAATGAGTGCAATTCATTTTGATGAGTAAGGAATGCAGGTCCCCCCCCCCACCCCCACCTCGAATGTTAAGTGTCAGAACAAGCTCGCTAGAACAATTCGTATGTGTAGGGAAATATTCCTGCTATGTAACGTGAACAAAAAGGAGACAGGCTGAGTGAAGAAGACGACGACGAAGAATTCCGTGAAGATCAGTTCTCGGCTCACTGATCCTCACTACGGGTGGGAGAAAAATGCCGTTCAGTCTTTTGGTTCGATTCGATGGGAGACGTCCAGGACCACACAGGACATTTTCAAACCGCTCTGGAAATTAGGAAGCAGAAAATTAAATGGGGCATGATTGATTTAGATTTATTGAATCTGTCAATCTATACAAAAACATCAGTGCTTTAGACAGGAAAGAAAAAGGTTTCAGTAAGAAATTAGAACTAAGAAAAAAAGTAAGTCATCAAACCTGATTTTTAAAAAATGTGCCAGAAGATGTTTCAGAGATTTAAAGAAGCCTGAAGTTGCTGCTTTACACCGCTTTTAAATATTTTTAAAGTTATTGACTCCGCCTATAAAACTACAACTTGCCAAACGTTACAATTTCTTATTATTACAACATAGACATCCATTTATAGTTACAATGACTGCTTTGCCATTTTTCCTACAAATAATTTACTTCCTATTATCACTTATGCTATAAAGAGATATAAACAGTTGCTCTTTCATTAGCCTCTATCCTTCCCCAGTTACTGAAAAGCCTGACACTGGAGACTCCTTCCATAAACAAATATCTAACCAAATGCTAAATAAATGTCTCCTTATATAAAACTATAACATTATGATTGTACATCCTTATTTGTTCAAGAACAATGATTATTAAGTCCTGGTGTTAACCTTTTTACACTGTCCAAGCTTCTGTTAAACCTTCTGACCAATGAGTGCTGAACAGGACTATAGAGGGAAAGAGAGCGAGAGAGAGAGAGAGAGAAAGAAAGAGAAAGTGAGTGAGAGAGAGAGCGAGAGAGAGAGAGAAAGATCTTTTAATCTCTTAGTAATTTGCGTAGCCGTTTTTCTTCACGCCTATGTTATGGTCTAGTTGGACTAAACTACATTTCTTTGTCATATTCATATTGTTTCAGGAATGTAAAGACAAAATAGTTCCACTGTGTTTTATTTAGGGAGTACAATCCCTTTGTTCGTGACCTGTTTATTTGAATATCGAAGCGTCTATTTTAAGTTGCGGTTTGTTCCATGTTAAGGTTCTTTAGACAAAATCCAATCCGTACGTTTCTAATAGGATTCAGGATCTAGCGTGCCAGCAGACACCCACTCACCGGATTGAGGCAGAAGGAGGCGATGAACTTTGATTGAGCTCTTCCTCTTGTGATTCAGACAGACAATCCCCTTTCGAGGCCTTTGTCTTTGAGAAATCTCATCCTGACCACACACATGGACGTCAGAAGGTCTGGCAGTTTCTGCATTAGAAGGGGAGTGGACACGGGGGATTTCAGAGCCACAAACAACAGCCCAGAATGTGAGGGAGTGGGGAGATTAGACATGACTGTATCCTGCCTACTCGATAAATAAACGTAGGTGATGAGCAGTAGCACCGCGAAGGCTGTAAATCATGACGTTCCGAATTAAACCAACCAGAATGGAACGTGTAAATCACGTCTGTTGAGCGAGGAAACTGCAGCAGCCGTTTTTCAGAAGCGTTCGGTGTAGAAAGCATACAGTGGATGCGTAATGAATTCAAGTAAAAGACTGGCACAACTGGTACAACCCTGAGCCTGACTTACTGTCTGTGAAGTTTCACATGTTTTCCACATGTCTATGTTTTGTTAGGGTGCTCTGGTTTCCTTCCACCTCCCAAAAACATGCATGTTGAACTGGCTTTGCTAAATTCCCCATAGCTGTAAATGAGAGTATGAATGTGTGTGTGAACAGGAACAGAACCCTGAGAAACACTGACGTCCCATTCAATCAAGTCAAGTCAAGTCGAGTCACGTACATTTTTTAACCAGTCATTTCAGCCATTTACAGCGAATACACGCAAAAATGAAACGTTTCCCCAGGTCCAAGATACTGCATAGAACGATGAACCTACACAATACAGCATAAAGTGCATGTGTGCAAGAGCATGTCCAACAACGCCAGACGATTTAAAACAAACCCGCAGGGTGTGAATGTCTTCAGACCAGACTTTGTTTGCTGAGGAGTCTGAAAGCTTGCGGGAAGAAGCTATTGCACGGTCTGGATGTGACGGCCCGAATGCTTTGGTGCCGTTTTCCAGATGGTAGATGGAAGTGTAGAATGTGTGTGTGTGTGTGTGTGTGTGTGTGTGTGGTTATACACCTATGTTGGTTGCCCTGAGGATGCACCGTGTGGTATGAATGTCTGTGATGGAGGAGAGAGAGACATTGATGATGTTCTCAGCTGTGCTCACTATCCACTACAGGGACTTGGGATACAGTATGGCCAGGATAGGTCACGGACCCAGTGCGACTTTAATTCAAGATAAAGCACTTGCTGAAAAATATATTGGTTTGGTTTGTTTAATTATGGATTTCACCGTTCATTTAAACAAGATACTTGATCTTAAAAAGAAAGCAGATTCCAGGATTCTCAGGATTAAAACCGACGGATTCACTAACAGGTCCGTGATGGACACAGACTCCAGACTCCAGCCTGTTGCGTTCACATGGACACTGGTGTATCATTGAGAAGGTGAATGAGCAGTTTGAAAGCTTGTGTTTCAGGAAGTTACCTTTCTGAACAGTCGTTCTTTGTCCTATCAGATGCTCGTATCATATCAAATCGTTTATTACCGTTTATTCCCGATATAGCTGTTTATTACCGAGTGATATCACTGAGTACACACGAGGTCCAAATCGCACCAAAACAGTCTCGGTTGTTGTCACGGAAAATATTTCTGTCTATCCTAACATGGTTTGACAACTGTGAATAAATTAACTTTACCGACAGTTTTAACAGTGTGTTGTGCGGTCGGCAAGTCTTTTTTTTTTGTTATCATCAGATGTCCAGCACAATAAAGATGGAAAATCAACAATAAAAACCACCAGTTTGAACCAGCTACATATAAACACGAGACCAAGAAATTACCACCCACATGGTAAAAGTGGAAACAGTGAGCTGTAATGTGAAGAAGAAGAACCACCCCAGGAGCGTCTGATTTTGGGGGGTTTAATGTAAATCTCGACACAAACACAATGAATTTGGTTTTGGTTGTTCATGTTTCTCTGACTAAAGATAGCAGTGGTGGCTCATGCATTGAGAAAAGGGAGGAACATTCTCAATAAATTTTTACAAAAAAAAAAAAAACTATTCTGAGGTGTATTCTATGTGTTCCACGGCATGTTGCATTGGCATTCCAGATGTGCTCGATAACCCCAAACTCACACGAGTGTTCCTCTAAACATAATCAGGCATGTCTAGACGTATGTTACAGCACACTGTCCTATTAGAAGAGGCCAAACCCACGAGAATGAATGCAGGACATTAAAGGTTGTAACCTGTCAGAAAGGACGCACACATAACGTTCACCTGTCAGAGGCGTTTGTAGATGTACCAGGGGGTCTCATGGAATTCCAGCCAAACTAACCCCATAGCATTATGGAGCGTCCATTTCACATAGGGCTCGTCTGTATCCGTTTTTCTGGCACTTTAATGTATTTTCCTAGTTTTACAATCAGAATAAACCTCATAAGCAGAAATGCTGAGTGGAATCAGCTGAACGTTCACTGACATTTCTATTACAATTAGGACAACTGCAGGAAAGCCGTCAGTATCCTGTGACTGACTGTATGGAAGTCCTGGATCACTTCTGCCTGCTGTGGATTATTACAAGGGAACTGGAGCAGTTGAGTTTTAACAAAACGATGATATCCAACACTGCAGGCACAATCCTACTTAATGAGGCTGGGGAAACCGCTTTATCCATGATTTCTTCCTGAAATGTGCCCGTAGCCAAAAAACACTATGTTAGAAAGACTTGGACGTGTACAAAAGGACTGCGTTCGTGTGCCACGTTTCCCTCCAATTTGAGTCCAAATGCTAATTTATTAGCAGTGGGTTCGGAAAATGAGTTTATCTGCTGATAAACCAAGCCGCGCTCTAATATACAGCAAACTAATTGACCCAGTCTGTAAAACACGCTTTATCCAAATGTCACAACACGCCACAGTCTCCAAAAGTCTGTAAAACGCTGAAATCTTCTCAAGGACAGAAAACATGTTTGTGTTTAACAGTAATCACATTTAATCAAAAAGCTGTAATGGATTTTATAGTTAGTTTGAATGATTAGTCCAGACTCATGATTATACGAAACCCCACGTAAAGCACTACTGAGCCAAAGCATTACACTAATGCCTCTGTTTAGTCTTCACTGCTAGATTCTTTGCTTGTTAATTCGAATATGTGCAGAAAATATACACAAATCTATATCAAAGTTCGTTTTTAGAAATCTCATGTTTGTACACACAATAACCCTTCCATGCAGTGAAACACACACACACACCAGTGAACACTAGGGGGCAGTGAACACATTTGCCCGGAGCGGGGGGCAGCCCCAAACCATGGCGCCCACGGAGCAGTTGGGGGAGTTAGGTGCCTTGCTCAAGGGCACCTCAGTCGTGTCTCGCCCTGTGCGGGAATTAAATTGGGGACTGGTTCCCTAACCACTAGGCCACGGCTACCCACACACATGCTACAAAACCACTGACAGGTGAAGTGAATAACTGACCGTCTTGTTACAAGGGGTAGGATATATCAGAAGGCAAGTAAAGAAGATATTCATTCAATGTGTTGGAAGCAGGAAAAATGGGCAAGCAGGCCAAATTGTGATGTCTAGACAACTGAATCAGAGCATCTCCAAAACAGCAGGTCTTGTTCTAGTATACAGGTTTTAGCACCTAACAAAAGAAAAGGACAATCGATGAACCAGCAGCGACTGAATCATAGGGCACCCGAGGCTCACTGATGGGTGCAAAGGCTAGCCCATCTAGTCTGATCCCAAGCAGATGTCTTGGTGCCAGGAAACCACAGAACACCTCGATAGGTCCTGTAAAGTCCATGTTTTGGCTGGTATCTAAACCAGACCTAGAGAGACTTCTCCATGCCTTTATCTTCAACAGGTCACGCTACAGAAACGGTCTGCTTACTAGACTGACTAAACGAGCTGTAAGACAGATGCAGTACATCCAGAACGCTGCTGCTAGAGTCCTGACTAAAACCAGGAAGTACGACCATATCAGGTCTCTCAGCACTGGCTTCCTGTTGCTCAGAGAACAGACTTTAAGACAGCTCTACTTGTGTATGAGTCGCTCCATGGCTTAGCACCGAAGTACATCTCTGACATGTCAGTTCCATATGAACCATTTTGGACACTGAGAACATCAGACACAGGTCTTCTGCTGGGTCCCAGAGTCAGGACTAAACACGGTGACGCAGCGCTTCAGTTTTATGGAGCTAAAATCTGGAATCGTCTCCCTGAAGATGTCAGGCTGACCTCAACTCTCACAGTCTTTAAGTCCAGGTTAAAAACTGGTCTTTTCAGCTGTGCACGTGACAACGGATTGTGTTTTCATCTGCACTCTTTGCTTTTTATTATTTTATAAATTTTAAATGGTTTCTTAATGTTCTGATTGATTGTGTTTTAATTGTAATTTTAACTAATTTCTTATGTCTTATTTCTGTAAAGCACTTTGAATTGCCCCATGTATGAATTGTGCTATACAAATAAACTTGCCTTGCCTTGCCTTGCCAGGTGGTGGTAATGTTGATTATGACTGATCGGTGGATTTGCAAATAATTAAGGGTCCTTTGTCTGATGCGAAAAATGTATAAATGCCAGTGTACTTTATATTCTGGGGACAGAATGCCAAATCATGGTTGGAGAAACGTTCATTGCAATTTGCCATTGCAACATGCCATTCCCATCCAAGTCACCAGATGTTGACGTTATCGAACACATCTGGGATGCCATGCAACATGCTGTGGAACACCGAAATCCCACACCTCGGAATACAACAGAATTGTGGACCGTTCTGCAGGAAGTATGCCGTTCGTTGCCATCAAGGTCCATGCCCCATAAGGGACCTAACAAGTATTAGACTGTTGTGCCAGTTTTTCTGGTACTTCATTGTACAGAGATAGCATTTACATGATGTAATGATGTAATGTAATGTCTCTATTTTCCCATTTGTCGGTTAAATTAGAAAGCTCATACACTCGTGTTCAAGTTTCAGCTACTCGCACTGTTAAAGTCCAATCTTTTTACATTACAAACATCATATTCATGATAAATGTGTGGACGTTTCAGCAGCTCTCTAACAGTTTAAGGATAAATGGCTCAGTGTGAGTCAGGGGAATTGTATTAATGTTCAGTTATTAGCTCACCGCGGTAGAGACTTGACTTTTCCATAAACAATGGGCGCAGGCAGAAACGTAAATAATTTCCTGGTTAACCTCATCAGAATGGAGGCCATATGCGGCACTGTACGGCACAGAGACTCGATTTCAGTCTGGGCTCGCTCTGCGAAGTTTGACGTGACAACCTCATTCATTTGAACAGAGACGCAGGTTGCCAAGCTTCCACCCAAAGATGCCATTGTACCAGCTGGGCTCTGACGTCTCCAATTGGCCGACTTGACTTGCTTTGATTACTGAGCTCGGGCGATATGCCCAAATCACAGCCACAGAGGAGTCTGGGGCCATTTGTTTCGCTAACTTCGTGAACGGGATTTCTTTGAATACGTCGACCTTTGTGGTCAGGCTCATGTGCATACATTTACATAACAAGAAGAGCAGCAGATGAGGGAGTTTAGCAACAGGAGCTGTCAAGACGTTTCAACCCAGACAGATGAGCTGGCCTCCTTCTGCTCCTATAATAAACGAGCGAATAAATAAACCAATGCAAACAAGTTAATAAAAACGACGGCTCTCGGAGTGTGGTCTTCATTAGCGCTGTGATCGGCTCAAGCTGACGGCCCATCCTGTTATCCGGAGACAGTCGGGTCAGTCAGTAAATCACACAACGCTTTGATGCTTGAGGTAACTCAACTGACTAATGATCCAACATCAACATGCGCCTCCCATCATCCTTTCATTACAGGCCGCTTCCTCTCACAGACGACTCCGCTCTTTGAAATAAACCATAAATAGCCGAGCATCCCACACGCCTCAAAGCTCATAACAAACCATAAACCACATCAGTGACAGCAGGTCTTGAAGGTGTTCTTCTGTCATGCTCTGGGTTTTTTGTAGAACATGTAGAAAACAAACCGGGTAGCAGGACAGAGCGGACATGTTACTTGCAGCTTCCGGCAAAACCTACAAGCCTTGACGCTAAATACAAGATGGTGTGCTTACAAATGGGACCTGGCATTCGTTTAAATCCCCAAAACAGTACAGAAATTTTCAGGCTTACATACTTGCGCACATGTGGGTGTTTATTGAAAACTAAGAAAAGACCGCAAATTATTCTTCTTATAATAAATACGAAACAAAACATAACAAAACACCAAGCAGACCGTATACATGCCCTGAGCCATTTGAAGTTGGATGTGTGCGGATTATTCGAATTTATAAGTGAAAGCAGACATGGGCTGTATATCTTTTCAGCTCGTTTTATTGCCAATTCTAAAGCATGTCCATCTTCTCCACTGAGAGATTAATGACGAACAAAGAACTGACTCACAAAGCGTCGAGCGGTTCTGCGTGTGGAAGAAAAGGACACGTGAAGTCAATGGGTGTATTGAAAGATTCAAATCAGGATCCACATATGCAATACACAAGTTTTAACCCAATTTCTAATTAATTTAAGACAAAACAATCTTAAGATCCACATGCAAAATACTGTAAACTGACCTGGCAGAAAAACTAGATAGAGATAAGCACATGCAAAATACACCGGCTGTTGGTGGCTCCATAATGGTATGGGGTTCGTTTAGCTGGCTTTCCACAGGACCCCTGGTACATCTACAGACGTCTCTGACACGTGGACACCACGTATGACTATTTTCTTATGAGTTCAGGTCCTGCATTCATTCTGATAGGACCGACTAACTGTTAGATTGTTGTACCAGTTTTTCTAACAAATGGTTAAAAGATGAAAAATGTACAAGTATGTAAATGCTGTAAATATTTGAAATTAATACCTAAATTCTAATTAATACTAAGATATTAAGCTTAGTTACTGTTCAAAGTCAACTAACGAACTTAGAAAAGTTAGTAGGTGGAATTTCTAAATTCATAAATGAATAAATAAATGAATAAACAACCAAACAAACAATAATAATAATAATAACAATAATAATAATAATAATAATTATTATTATTATTATTATTATTATTAAGTTAGACTTCTGTAGTGACTTTCTCAAACTCAGGGTCACTTCACATTTGCATGGGATTAAAGAACGACAACTTAAGGGGAGTGGAACTAACTAGGTTTAAAAATTAGAGATTTATAACAGGAAATATGTTCGTTGTAGCTCATCCAGTTTAATACATAGTCTATTAATAATCAGCTTGTTTTAAATATATTTTATCAGAAAGGTTCTTCATTTAAAAAACAAACAAACAAGATGCTCCTTGCTGTATTTAGACTAATATATTGTGTCCACTTTAAGTTACCTTAGCATTTGCTTTGCTGAATAACTATTATTATTATTATGTTGTGTAATCATTTATTAGGACAAAATTATTTGCTTTGTGAACTTAATTTAACGTAACATAATTTAAATTAAAAAATGAAGTCAGACTTTATCCCTGAAAGTAAGTTTAATGTACTCATCTATTTGCTTGCTTACATGCTTTGCAAATATAATAGATTGTATTGCCTAAACTTTTTACAAATGTATTATAATTATTATTATTATTATTATTATTATTATTGTCAGTCAATCTGCTTTGCTTCATCCTTTAGAGTCATGGTTTGTCCGGAGACCACTCGGAATTATAAAGTGCAAGGCATTAATACCCATGGACAGAGCCAATCTATAGCAGGGTACCACACACACACACCACCATTCACTCACACACTCACACCTAGGGGCAATTCAGCATATCTAGTTCGTGTAATACATGTTTTTCGGGAGGTGAGAGGAAACCGGAGCACCAGGCGAAAACCCGCTCGGACATGTGGAGAACACACCGAAAATCTCACATACAGAGACTGGGAGAGAATGGAACCCACAACCCTCAGATCCCTGGAGCTGTGCATTTTTATTTTTATTTTTTTTTTATTCCGATAGCTTGTTTCTGGATTTGTTTTCCTTAGCTTCTGACTTTTGGAACATTTTTTATCAGTCATACACCCGATTGCATTTAGGTCAAGTGACGTGACGCTCTGTGACCGCTTAGCAGTGCTGACTCAGTGATCCATGGTGCCTCACTCTAACATGTCAGACATATAGTGCTGAGCTGGGCTTGAACATGAAACTTAATTTAATTCTCAGTCGCAGCAGAGGAATGTCAATGTATCTCTCTCAGTCTCAAGAGATAGAGAGAGAGCGAAAGAGAGAGAGAGAGAGAGAGAGAGAGAGAGAATAATTGACATTAAATGTTCTGTGCTAGGAATTGACCAAGTTACACATTTATACATTCAGCTTTTCAGTACAGGAGTTGAGCCAATCTCCAGTCTGGATGAAGGGTTACTGGCGGGCATACCAAACAGGAGAAAGAGTTTCCAACAAAACCCACCAAACCACAATACTCGCTGAAAGTTTCCCAAACTGCTCTCTACTTACTCTGTGTTTTTGATAGCCACACTTTTATATGACACATTTGTTTTTTTTTGCTGAGACGAGTAAGCGATCGGATTTTCCTAAAATACATTTCACAGGACCGCAACGTCCAGTTACAGCCATTATTCTAGAACTGTGGGGGCAATCGGTGCGTTACTGCGAGCGTTCATTTTCAAATAACAAAACCTGAAAACTCACTGGAGTCTCGTTTGACTGACGCGAAAACAAACTTGTGGTGGAAAAGTTCTACTGCGTGTTTCATATATCTAAAAACAATCCCTGTTTTTGGCAAACTGGGATCCATCCTGCTGTTCGAATCATTATAACACTAACGGCCTGTCCTTGACAGTCAAACTCTGCCGTCCCCTACATACGGTCTGCTAAGCATGTTCTTCCTCCATTAAAAAGCATTAACACAGTGCAGTCTCTTCTCTACGATCAGATACTGACCTGCGTGTAACCTCAGCATCATCCACGATATCATCCACGAGAGACCGGTAAACTAACGGAGCGCACTGTTGTGAAATCTACACCCTGATGTAACTCTACAGCCAAAGCCAGGATACACGTCTCAGGTCACAACAGATGTGAGGTAACACGGCTGACACAAGTCACTTCCATGTGGTGGGGAGTCACTTGGGTTCTTCATGAGTGACGTACCTTTGGCTGACTTCACCACGCAAAAGATGAATAGACAGATGTGACTGCAAAACTGAGGTTCTTCAGGCTTCGGGAGTGGCTGGAGGTCTTCCCGATTTGAATCCGGTGTTTAAGAGCATATCCAAATCCTGTGCGTCTTCCTGGAAGTTCACTCATGTCCACCTAAAGAAAAAAAAAGTCTGCACCTGCTTTTTTATTGAACCTTTTTGTCCTTGTATCCAGAAATCAATAGATATCAAGGTCTTAACACTAAATGGACCACAAAGTTGTGGCCAGGAGTTTGTGGACACTCGTATACATGTTTATAGAACATCCAGTTCACTTCAGGTCCCACTTTTACTGTTATAATAAGCGCCATTCTTCTGGGAAGGCTTTCCACTAGATTTCAGAGTATGACTGTGTGGATTTGTCCATTGAGTCACAGTGAGGTCAGGCGCTGATGCTGGGCGAGGAAGCCTGGTGTATAATCTGCATTCCAGTTCATACCCAAAGGTGTTCAGTGGATTTGAGGTCAGGATTCTGGGCAGAAAATTTCAGTTCTGTCTCTCCAACAAGGCAAACCATGCCATAAACCTCACTGTGAACTGGATGCTGAAATATGTTTGGTCCTCTTTATAAAAACCCACTGTAGGCAAATTGTATTTCTACAGCAATACAAAAACATTCTATACAACTTGGTCAGGTGGGCACAAACATTTGTGCCATATAGTGTACTGTATAGTGTAACAAAATAGTGGCACAGCCGGTAACTGCCACCTGGACCCTGTTCCTAGTTCACCGGTTGTTTCTTCTTGGACCACTTTTGGCAGGTACATGCCACTGTACACCAGGAACATCCAAACAGACCTCCTGTTTTGGAAATACTCTGACCCAGTCGACACTCAGATCCTTACACCTGCCCATTTTTTCTGCTTTCAAAAAAATAATCAACTTTAAGAACTGACTGTCCCTTGTGTGCTATATGACGTGCTGTAGTAATGAGATTATCGATGTTATTCACTTCACCTTTAATTGTAACTCACTAACAGGATAGACGAGACTTTATATCTTTATATCTTTATTTGGATATTTAACCAAAAAGATGGTCTCAAACAGAGGTCTCGAGTCTCAAACAGAACACACACAAATCATTCATCTTTAAAGAGACAGGAAAAGATAACCATATACAATGAAGTACCAGAAAGAAAACCTGGTACACGAGTCTAGTACTTGGTAGGCAGATGTGGGTTGTAACAAACTACATTTACTCTGTTAGCTCTGATAAGTTGTGCTTATAAGAGTTGTTTTAATGCAGCGTACTTTTTACTTTTAATTTCAATTCAATTCAATTTTATTTGTATATCGCTTTTAACAATGAACATTGTCTCAAAGCAGCTTTACAGAAAATAAT
>JAOVVF010000048.1:25519192-25545101 GCA_028565595.1 Duopalatinus emarginatus
TTGAGCAAGGCCCCTAACCACCTACCTGCTCCCTGGACACCATGGTTCCTCACCTTTCCGTGCCTCCTTGTGTGTATTTTTCACTGCACGGGATGGGTCAAATGCGGAGGTCAAACTCCTCCGTGTGCAAAGTGGTCAATGTGTGGTTCACTTTTACTAGGGCTCTATATAGTTCCCTAGCGCTTTTTATAGATCCCTAACGTCTTAAAGAAGTACTTTTTGAAACTCAACTTTGTCCTAATTTGGTCACATGCCAGTTCCTTCCTATTATGTAGTCTTTAAGGTCAAACTGCTGCTCATAGGACAGCCATGCTCATACAGAGGAAAGCGTTATCTGCCGTCGTCCATATATATGGAACTCATGAATGTCCACAATTGACTAATGTCTCTCTGTTTGACAGGGGAGAGAATTAAAAAACATTAACGCATTTCCGTTGAACCATTTGAGAACCTGAAAACCCTTCCATGTATAAAAATGGAGGATCAATATTTTTGCTTAGCCATAGCTGGATATGAGGTAAGAGAACTAAAAATTTGGGAGCAGATAAAAACATGGTCTTGTGGTTAATGAACCAGTCATGCGACTGTAAGGTCACTGCTTTGATCCATGCAACCGACCTGACAAGCTCGAAGTGCCCTTTGTGCAAGGCACCTAACCGTCAGCTGTTCCCCAGCTGCTGTGCATAGGGTCAAATTCCTGTGTGTGTGTGTGCGCAAGCACAGTGGTCAATGAGTGGCTCGTTCACTCACTTTAAAACATTCCAGTGTTGAGGCTATCCCAGGACGGGACGCGAAGCCATCACACACGTTCACAACTAGTGCCAATTTTGGAGGTTTGAGGAAACCTGGGGAATACCAAGAGCAGCCCTGTGACTCGAAGGTCCCTGATTTGAACCCCACACCAACAAGACATGACTAAAGTGCCCTTGAGCAAGGCACCTGTGGATTGGGTTGCTCACTGGTCCAGGCAAGCATGTTCACTGCCTCTTAAGTGTGCGTTTTACTGCAGGAGGTCAAATTCCTGTGTGTGTACAAGCACAGTGGTGTGTAAGTGTTTCACTTTCACCCTTTATTGGCATTTGATTGCACAGGTTCAAGATTCAGTGCGACTAAAGACATAGTCTGGAAGTGGGGTAACATAGTCTTGGGGTAACATTGGGGGGTAATCAAAAGATATTTCAACATGGGCTCTGAAGTAAAGTGACTTAGTAAAATAAACCGCATTAAAAACAATTATTAACCGCCTTTCTTTCACAATCACAAAATATCGCCCAGGATAGCAAGTGTTAAAAGTAGAAGCCAGCTGCATTCTGGAAACAATACATCAATTACCTCAGAACATAATCTGTCCAAGCAGCTCTCACCAGAACTTGGAAATTAAAAGATAATTGAATTAACTTTCCCTAAAGAAATATTCTTCGCTCCGCAAGCGGGTCATTCATCTGTGTCACTAAAGCCTCGTGAGCGAGTGGAAGCAGAAAGACTTACATTACCTATTTGTCCTCAGAATAATGTTGCTATCTGCCATCAGCCAGCTCTGAGGACACACAGCCTTTCCAGAATGAGCAAGACAAAGCATCTGGGGTTCAGTCACTCCAAGAGGGAAGGAAAGTGTACAGCCAGAAGACACAGTTTCCAAAATATAGTCCTTAAAATGAGACAGAGAACAGACCAGACATGTAAGAATTCATAATTCATGGCCTTCTGGATAGATTCTTCTCATCTGTTGAATTGGGTTATTACCAGTGCTTTAATGGGTGTCAGTGGAAAGACATTTCTTCTACATAAGAAACAAGACACTTAAACACTTTGTCTTCTCGTCAGGCTTGTCTGAGGACGAGAACAGAATTCAGAAGTGCTAAATGAAGAAAAAAGGTAATTACATGAAAAAACAAATGCAGGGATGGAGGTCAAAAGGTCAGACACGGATGAACAATACTTCCGATGTTTGGCTTACTGACCCTGCTTCTGAGATGTTGTTTTAATGGCATGCAGAGACACGGAGAGAGAGACAGGCGGCAGAGACGGAGCAAAAGAAAGAGAACGACAGGGTATGTTATCCAACGGAGTGTTTTGCTTATCTCTACAGGGAGCATGCACGAGAGGAAGACACGAGAGGACTTAGCTTGACTTAGGTCTGGTGTTAACATCAGACGTACAGCATATTACAAGATGCAAGAATGTGTCTTTTGTCCACCATGACCTGCCACTGCTGTTTTTTTTTTTTACAGGAGTCAAAACAAATCACACATTCCACTGGTTTCTTCTATAACACATCAGAAGGGTCAGAAGTCTCCACTCACCATAAATTTTCCTCCAGTAGGAAAAGGGTACGAGTATCAACGGTCCAAAAGCTACACCGAAAATAAAAAAATACTAGACTATGAACAAAAACAAAACAAACAAACAAACAAACATGATTTACCACTATATTTGCTGATGAAGGAATGGTTTATAGTCATTTTACTTTAAATGAATGGCTACTATAAATGCATAAACACATGTACTCCACATAACACACACATTAGAGAACTGAGCGGGACTGTTTTCTCATCCCGCGCCTGTCTGATCCCGCCGAATTTCTGACTGTTACCACCCGCGACTGCAACGTATGTGCAACGTGTGTCTGCCCATTCCCGCGATGTGTATGTCCACTACAGCCCACAACCCGCAAAGCTATGAGAATTATCCCCGCACATTGATAGAGATGCATTGATTTTGTGTCTTCTCCATCCCACAGGAGAAAACCTAATATAGTATATAATTAAAGAGATTCTTGGGGTTTGTTTCGTTTTCCTGGCCTGCAGCTTTTGACGCACTTGTCAGGAATAGCGCTTCTATTTAGTTATTTTCATGTAATTTTTAAATGAAATAAAGGTAGTTTTATATTCTATTCTCATTCTCTGTATTTTATTTATTTGGAATTACCTTTAGGCTATAGTCTATAATCCCGCAGTGTTTTGTTTCAGCCGCCCGCTCCCGCCTGCAGCGAAGTACAAACCGCCCGTTCCCGCGGGACCCGATCCCAGCACAGACCTCTAACACACACATGCATATATATATATATACACACCAATTGTTTTCAGGCAAATGGTAGGGTTCATGTGAGGCGCAGACCCAATAAAATAATAGACCCCAGTTGTTAAAAAGGTACTGCCCTGGTTGGTGGTGGTTCCATGTTGGTATAGGGTAAGTTCTCGTGGCATGGGTGGGGCTCAACTAAACATGTTAGTGACTATGTGCATTTCCAGTAGGATAAATACACAACGGTGCCAGGCCCAAGGTGTCCTGAATTGGTTCAGGGAGCATTCTGGAGAGTTGCGACATGAGCTCGAACTGAGGTCTCGTTTGGTCTCTTGTACATCCATCAAGGTCCTAATTTCAGAAATCGTCAGCGATCTATGCTATGGCCGAAACGGCCTGTGGAGTCAAAAAAGGGGGAGCTTTGGACAGCTTCCCAGCACACCTGCCCTTCATTAGCAGATCTCCATTGTGCCTGTGAGATTTCCCATCCACAATAATCCGATTTAAAAAGTAGCCTGATCTTATATGGGAAAGTGGTGTGCAACCTGGGATTAAAACAATAAGGGTATAAATGGAGGTTAGTGTTTGCAGAAGTGGAGCTTTTCAGAAATAGGACAGAAAAGGATTTTAGTCAACTTATTGCAAGAGACAGGGAAAGCAAGGAAAATATGCAATCTTCTGTTACTTTCGAAAGGCAAAAACAGCTATTTAGGCCGCAATTTTGGGCTAAGTGGTTAACATTGGGAAAGCATTAGCTAAATAAAAACATGCTTGTTAGAGATGTTTAGAAACCTCAAACAACACCGGGATGCATCTCCCAAACTACTAACTGCACTAAATATAAGCAGTACAAGCAACAACATACATGAATCTTGTTAGAGGTTTTAATAGAAGTACCCTAAATGTATACCAATTTCACAGACACTGAAGTGCCAGAAAAAAACGGTACACCTTACTAGCTAGGTCCCACACAGGAGCATATGCAGAAATATACAAAAAATATTCTGTAGGCAATGAAAACCATAACTCCTGCAGAATGGTTTACAATTCCGAGGTGTAGGTTTTCTGTGTTCCACAGTGCACTGCATGGCATTCCAGATGTGTTTGATAATGTTGATATCTGGTGACTTAGGCCAGAATGGCAAAACCCGTAACTCAGATGAGTGCCCTCTAACCATACTTTAGTGTCTCCAGACGTCTGTGGTGGTGCATTTGGCCAAACCCGTTCAGAATGAATGCAGGACATGAACGGGTGGAACTCGTGAGAAAGGAGGCACACAGTGTTTATGTGCCAGAGATGTTCCAGGGGTCCCTTAAGCCTCATACCATTATGGAGCCACCACCAGTCTAAGTATTCTGCACAGGCTCGTCTATACCAGTATTTTTTCTTTTAGATTAGGAATCTTTGTTTCTTACTAACATTATCAAAATATAAACACAACACTTTTGTTTTTGTTTTTTCTTCCATTTATCATGAGATCAGGAGCACTGAAAGATTTTTCTATGTACACAAAAGACCTTTTTCTCTTAAATATTGTTCACAAATTTGTCTAAATCTGTGTTAGTGATCTCTTTGCTGAGATAATCCATCCACCTGCATATTAAGATGCTGATTAGACAGCGTGATTATTACACAGGTGTTTATCAGGCTGTCCACAATACAAGGCCACTCTGAAACATGCAGTTTCATCATCCAGCACAATGCCACAGTTTGAGAGAGCGTGCAATTGGCATGTTGACTTCAGGAATGTCCACCAGAGGGCCTCGTTGTGAATGTCAACATTGCGAATCGAGCGGCCCATGGTGGCGGTGGGGTTACGGTATAGGCAGGCGTATTGGACAACGAACACAAGTGCATTTTATTGATTGCATTTTGAATGCAAAGATATACCCTGATGAGATCCACCACCTCGAGCCACTCGATTCACAATGCTGACATGCACAACGAGGAACTTTAAGCTCATCTCATGAAAAAACGGGAGCAAAAACAAAAGTGTTGCGTTTCTATTTTTGTTCAGCGTACTTCAGTAGCTGGAAGTGGAATGATCTCGCAGTCCGACCTCTTAGTTCAAGAGTCTTTAACAGAAAGAGGACATGAGAAATGAAGAATCAACGAATCATCTGAGAAGCCAGTCTGCAAAAACCGAAGCGAGCTTGTTTATTCGACACTTTGGCTACGTCCGAAATGGTATACTCCCATACTAGTTAGTATGCGAATCTAGTATGCGACACTATGTAGTGTGTCCGAATACCTAGTACGTATCAGGTAGTATGTGAAAGGTTCCCGGATGTCCTACCAAGTCGGGAGAGATTTTCTAGTACGCTCCGCCGCACACTGTCCGAGCCTGGCGTATCCCATAATGCACTGCGAGCGAACTGAGAGCCTGTTTTATCTGTAAATGAGACAGAGAGAGTTTATCATTATCAGTCTAGGCTGAGCTGAGGGAGCATTTTTAATTACAAACAAAATTTAAAGTTAATTAAACTAAATAATTGTGTGGGAATTTAACTGGTGTGACGTCTCGGGTCAAAGGTTGTTGGTAAGATGGCGGATTGAGTGTGTCCGAGTGTGACGCTCTCATACTACAATTGTATACTAGATTAAAGGTCAAATAGTATATACTCGCTGCAAACTAGTAGGTAGTATTCAAGTATGCCATTTCGGATGCAGCCTTTGTGCTTCATACAAAGCTTCTTTTTAGCTTCCTGCTGACAGAAGTGTATATAAAAGGCTGTGTGGAAAGCCGATTCGATTCAAAATTCTCAAGGTTGTATCCAGGAAAATATACAAACTTTATTGGATGCTCTGTATCCCATTGCAGCACATGAATCTGATAAAACGGCTGCATGACTTCTAGTAACCCTTAGAAATCCGTGCAGTTTGCTTGGGTAGATGGTTTACCGATGCAATTATCTACACAACAGTTTCTTCTGTATTTTTAACATGGCTTGATTTGCTGCTTTAAGGATTCTCCAGATCAGACTTTACCTCAGGCCGCCCTGCCCTGGAATTACCAGTGCCGCTTTTAAGCCTTTACAGACATACAAAAATTCAATTAGGGCTCAGACATGCGAATTTACCCTGTCGTGGTTCTGTGCAGCAACACCATCTGTGTCTTCCGTGAGGTGGATTTCTCCACATCTGGGCCGCATCCTGGCGCTTTTTAAGAGCGAGCGGGGACAGGCAGACAGCTGCGCCCTACGGCACCAGGTGGTAGCAACTGGCGACGTGTCAGCTTATTTGTGAGAAGGCCGATCTTTGATCCCTGGCTGCTGTGTTATCGTGTTAAGCCACGGCCCACACACACTGGGGAATCCAGAAAGGCTTTTGGCGAAGGTTGCGGCGAGATGGAGAAAATACAGCCGTGGCGCCAGTGGAAGGAGGAAGCAAAAGTAACGCTAAGCCTGAAGATCTAGACTCGCATGCCTTTTGTGCAACATCATAAACAACCAAGAAGTATTTTCTCTTCAAAGGGTTGGGTGTGTACAACAAAACTGGGTGTGTAGAACAGAATTTGAATCTCCTGATACAGAAAATCAGGGCTGGTAAATGGTAAAACTGCCTCAAAATGAATGAATATCAATACAAGGATCTGTATGCGGCCGGCTTACAATTTCGTGCCAGTCATGACACTTACAACACTGGTTCTTGTAAAAGCATCTTCATAAATAATCCATTTTTCTTGCTTCCACCATCCAGAATGCTCAGGTGTGGAACTTTTATCGCCTGGAAAGGAACATGTCCACATGTGGCAGTTTTCCCTACCATCTGGACTCCTGCCTCTCGTTTACGCACACAAAAGGTCAGATCCTGCGTCTTGTTTTAAAGGAAGGCATTTTCGGAAGCGGAGCGCATTGATGTGGAACTTCAAAAATAAATGCTGCGTTTACGGACTGGAAAATGCCGCACAGGCCAATGCGGCTTCCTCTGGTGTTGGGCGTAAAACACGTCCGAGCCCCTTTTGGGAGGCCCCAAATGCACGTCTAACAGGTTTTAATGAGGCAACACGGCCAAGAGCATGCTGTGCAAGAAATAATCATGCTTGGCACCATTACTCACAGCTCAAGTATTTAGATAGATGTGTGGAACGTGTTGGAAGTTTCATCACACAGTGACCATTAGAGTTCGTGCAAGAGAGTCAATTTTGCACTGTTAAACTGGAGAGGAAAGCGGAGTTGTTGACACCAGAAGGAAGTGAATATAGGAGAGTCAAAAGGAAGCTTTGGTCCTCTTTCTCCATCTCCAAAATGCTAATTTTATTTTCATTGCCTGCATTTATTTGTTATTGGATCCATAGACAAGTCCAGCGGCAACAGTTACAAGTGGGCCGAGTCCTGAGAAGGCAAAGAATAAAACTCGAGATGTAGCATCAACTGGAGTAAAAACGTGAAAATGGAAAAAAACCAAAAAATTTTTTCCAATAATAATGCAATCACTTACTTTCCCATGGTGAGAACAAAGTAATACAAGTCTCCCTGTATGTTACACTAGTGAGAAACTAAAGGAAACCCACACAAACACAAGGAGAACATTTAAAGCTCTTCACAAATAGCAAGCCAAGATCAGGATCAAACCCAGGACTCTGGAGCTGTAGGGTATCAATGCAAATATGGCCAAGACTTATGATGAAGTTTCAGAGGGCAGCAGTGGGCTTGTGGTTCGGGTCCCAGGTTTGATCCCTGTAGAGGGATAAGAAAAAAAGGGTAAGAAAAAGAAAAAAAGGTTGATAAAGTTTGTAAAGGCATCAGCAGTTGGTAATTTAATTATTTTTTCCTGATCCAAGATTCTCAAATGAAGCAAGTCAGATAGTGCTGTAGCCAAACATGAGGATGAAGTAAAGCTCTCACTTACTCACTCACTCTTTAAGCTGATTATCCTAATGGGTCACAGTGGGCGCTGGAGTCTATCCCAGTGCTCATCGGCCAAAAGGCAGGGAAACACCCTGGACAGATCGCCAGTCCATTGCAGGGCAAGAAATAAACCTGGCTTACGGTAATAGGGAAGTGAGCCCAGTCCCAGTAATAACACAGTACTGTATTTCATCTGGTGGTGAAGACGTCAGCTACACTGAATACACTGAAGTGCCAGAAAAAAACAATACAAAAAACATAGGCTGATGGTGACTCTATAATACTATGGGGTTTGCTTAGCGGACGTTCCATGGGACCCCTGGTACATCTACAAACGTCCTTGACAGGTGAACGCTACATGTTCCTCCATTCTGACGAGTTACACCCGTTCATGTCCACAATTCATTCTGATAGGTTTGGCCTCTCATAACAGGACAACACACCACCACACACATCCAGAGACGCCAAATTATGGTCAGAGGGACACTCATCTGAGTTTAGGGTTTTGCCATTCACACACCTCAAGTCACTCAACATTACCGAACACATCTGGGATGCCATGTAACATGCTGGGGAACACAGAAATCCTACATCTCAGAACAGCATTGTGGCACATTCTGCAGGAACTATGGTGTTCAGTGCCGACAGAATTTTTTCGCATGCCCCGTTGGGGGACCTGCCAAGTATTAGGTTACCAGGCGTACCAGTTTTTCTGGCACCTCAGTGTTTATATATCAGTGACTAAGTATACATTAGCACATCATGGTTGAAGGTACATAAAAACACGTGGCCTGCAGCCAAGACGGCATGAAATAAGAGTGAAAAGTTCATCGAGAGTCTGCTGAGTATTAAATGGTCCGTTGGGGACAATTTCCTTCAACAAGGTACTTTTATTCCAAAACGAACCCAAACGTGTCGAGCACTCTTACCCGATATAATCAGTGTAAAAAGTCTTACAAGTAGACATTATAGTGCCTTTGGAAGAAACCTGCCTTTACCTGGCCACTCCTACATGGCACTCTTTCAGTGTCATCATTAAAGCTAGCAAGTTATTTGCCTATGGAGCAATGCAGAGTTGTTGACACCGGAAGGAATCAGGATTAGGCAGAGCCTCTGACAAGGGTGAATATAGGAAAGTCAAAAGGAAGATTTGGTAATTTTTCTCCATCTTTAAAATGCTCATTTCATTTTAACGTATCTGTAGACAGTTAGGTAGTGGTTAGGGAACCGGTCTCGTGACCGGAAGGTTGTGGGCTCGATCCCCGCACAGGGCAAGACATGACTAAGGTGCCCTTGAGCAAGTCACCCCACTCCCCCAATTGCTCCCCAGGTGCTGAGGCAAGTGTGTTCACTGCCCCCTAGTGTTTACTGGTGTGTGCGTTTCACTGCACAAAATGGACCAAGTCCTGGGAAGTCCTTTTTCTTTCTTTTTTTTTTTAAACCAATAATCATCAACCATCACTTACTTTCACTTTACCTTGGTCTGGTTCACAGCAAAACATGGTGGGAGAAGTCACCCTTGATGTTACGCTAGTAAGAAACTAAAGGAAACCCAAAACATAAAAAGCTCTTCACAAACAGCAACCCAAGATCAGAATCAAACCCAGGAACTTAGAGCTGTAGGGTATCAATGCTAATATGGCCCAGACTAATATTTAAGTTCCAGAGGGCAGCAGTGGGCTTGTGGTTCTGGAACCGGTCTTGTGTCCTCAAGGTCTCAGGTTTGATCCCTGCAGTGGACAAGACACAACTCAAGTGTTCTTGATCAAGGCACCTAACCTTCCAACTGCTCCCCAGGTTATCTTGCCTCCCGCTCCGGGGCAAGTGCATTCACTAGTGTGTGTTTCACTGCACAGATAGGTTAAACGCAGAGGTCGGCGAGCACAGTAGGCAAACTGTTCACTTTAACTTTCACTCATTATTAGCAAAGCACAGTGAAAAGACAGTAAATTACTTTACAGCTGCAAGAACTACTTGGCAACATTGCTAATTCAGTTATAAAAATACACTAGATGGCCACCAGTGTTAGGACGTCTGAGCCTCACACCTATATGTGGCTGTGCCTCAAACTGAAACACTGTGCTGATTCGATTTCACTTCACTGGGTAAGAAATTAACAGAATTCAGTAGGCAATAAATGTTTTCTGCAAAATAGTCCACAATTCTGTTGTATTATGAGATGTTGGAAGTCTGTCCTCCACAGCGTGTCGCATGTCATCCCAGACGTGTTTGATAACGTTGAGGTTTGAATAGCAAAACTCAGAGGAGTTTTCATCTAACCATAATTCGGCGTCTCTAGATGTGTATGGCGACACGTTGTCCTGTTGGAAGATGCCATACGTGAACGGGTGTAAGTCGTCAGACAGAAGGCAGACATGGCAGAGACTTCTAGATGTATCAGGCGTCCCATGGAATGTCAGCATGCTGTTATGGAGCCACCACCAGCCTATATATTTTGCATATCCTCATCTGTAGCAGTAATTCTGACACTTCTGGGTATGTTCTGAAGGGATCAAAGCGCTCCGAAGTATAAAAACACTTTTTGGATGTCAATTGTTGACCTCATGATCCATCATCATTCATCTGTGGCCAACGTGAGAAGCACAACGTCCTGGGCTGAACCATCCTTTTTACTGGTTGGAGTTGTCCTAGCTTATCAGGTTGTTTAAACGTTTGTAAGTGCCAGAGAAGGAAAAGAACCGAGACGGACGATGGCACTGAAGAAGAAAGCAGTTAGCGATGATAGTATTTTGGGAGTTCAGCTGTGGGGAACTGAGGGTTCTCCACGGCTCAGTGTTTTCTGCTATAAAAAGCTTCAAAGGACGATTACGGCAATAAGAAACGGTTCGGTTAATTGTTATGGTACATTGTCATCCAAAACCTACCAACACGATCATGATTTCCAGTAGATTCAAATCCTCAGGTCATGTTTTCAGCCCAGTCCATGGCCCATTGATAAACCATTTCCTTTTAAGTGTATCAAATGAGAGACTTCTTTATCCAGGAAATAAAACTTGGGTTGTTCAAATAAACGGGGCACCACAGCCCAATTTCTCCAGCCTGGGAATATATTTCCCAACCCCATTTTTCATGTACGGTCATGAGATTAATGAATCCGGGAGTAAAAAAAAAAAAAAAAAAAAAAAAGAGAAAACCAAGAGATTTACAGCAGGGTCAGTTCATGGGTCATTCTGCAGGCTGTGCTGTGGTGGTGGATCTACAAGGTCAACTGTCTGTGAAGCTCATTTCCACTGAAAGCATGCAAAAGCTGGAGAGGAAGTGGTACAACACAGAGTCGACTGGGGAGCGATGGAAATTAAATAAAAAGAGGGAGGGTAAGCAGCCAGCCCCTGTGCTCCAGTGTAAACAGAGCCTGTGGAAGGTCAAGAGCACGGAGCAAAATGGAGGCTTAATCAAAAACGAATGCATGAGCTTTATCTTTAAAAACGAGAGTGATTGACTTAGGCAGCAGTCAAGTCCGAGACGGTGAAATTGTCAAATGAGGAAGTGCAGGAAGTCATCAGGAAGATATTACTAATCCTTAGTTATTATGTGGCACCAAATTTTTTGTCATTGCATACTAAACAGATACTCCGTTGCCATGGTTACTGTAATGTTTACCAATAAAATGGCCATATTAAAAACAGAGCAATGCTGCAGTTACCATTACTGACCATTTACGTTTGTTTTTTTTGTTTTTTTCTCTGTATATACTTTATGGCTTTTTGTCCCTGACTTACATTTTAATACCAGCCACTTTGTTCTTTAGGGTGAACGATTCAGGCCTGTTTTTTATAACAGTTTTACAGCTGCTGTTAAGTGCTCAGGCAATTATTAGATAAGAAACCCGACCTAAATCAGCTTTGGGATCTGTCAGGGTTTTGCAATAGCCAAGCGACAGTTTTAATTCCGCACAGTGGGGATGCAGAGTGGAAAGGGCAACTAGAGGGAGTGTCTGCTCCCCATCACTGTACCTTATTTTCAACCTAGTCATTTTAACATTTCAGTTCTGTTCAGCAGGACCACAGGAGAGAACAGTTAGTGGCAGACAGAGTGTATGGATTAAGGCAGCGTAAGCCGGGATAAAAAAGCCTTTTAGGCCTTATGTTGCGAGTCTGTTAGGTTGAGATTTTTAGATGAAGCTTAAGATGCTTTCAGTCCTGCAGGCTATCTTACAGAATGCCATTTAACATGCAGTTTAAAATAACTTGGACGTTGCAGGAAAGTCCGTATGATTAAAAATGACCCCCTTAGCTATTCATTTACATTGCTTTAAAAAAATAATAGAAATAAAATAATAATAAAAAAATGCCTCAGTGACACCAGTGCATTTTGATACTTTTTAGATGCTAAATAATAATATTTTTTAAACTAAAAAAAGCCAAGAGTCCCATCCGCTTGGTTTTTTCTTAGCTCACAAGACAGAATGTTGGATTCCCAGGTCAAAGTTAACTTAAATAGTGTCAGAATAAGGCAAAAGGCTCATTTGAGATGAACTTCATTTCGTCTTGTTGGCCAGTTAGAGTAGCCTGTTGTGGCTGAGGGAGAAGCTTAGAAAAGTGCCATAAAATCAGGTAGTCGCCACCTAAACCATTGTGAAGAGCAACAGATCCTGCATTGTTTTGCTATGTAGTGCTTTTATAAAAAAATAATAATAATAAATAAAAACGCCACCACGGTTAAGATATGAAATGCAAAACCACAAGAATGCTTTATGTAAGTAAAATGAGAAGACAAAACCATTAGAAGTTTTAGAAAAATATTTAAAATATATATATAAAAATAAAATGTGTTACATTAAAGACATATCAGGTACTCAAGTCTTTTCATGAAATGAAATTTTCATTTACATTTAGCACACACTCCTACTTCGTTCGACTAACAACAGTAATGTAAAGTCATTTTACTTGGATTATCCAAAGTATTGTTCTAATAGACCAGAATTCAAAGTACTGGAAGCCAGGATACTGCCAGAAATGAGCCATACAGACCCAATATAAAAGTAGCAAAAAAGCCTGAAACTTACCACAAAACTATGCAAAACCTGTAAAGAGAACAAGTCAGTAAACACAACATTCAAATACAATACTCAGCACTCGATCAGGTGCTGTCGAATAAGTGACTCTCCTGTATGGACACCCAGGGGAGAGTTAATTCCACCACCTTGGTGCCAAGATATAGAAAAGTCTGGATGTTTGCCTTGATGTGTCTTGGATGATGGATGGTCAGGCTGAGCCATATTTAAAGCTCGAACAGTTCTGGGTACACATCTGGCTTTGACCATTGCCGCCAGCTAGGGGGAGCTGGACCACTCCTGGCTTTGTAGGCCAGCATCAGGGTTTTATATCTGATCTTTAGACTGTCTATGTGGGTTTACCCACAGCAGCAGTGATGTTTAGTAAATGAGACTTCAAGCAGATATTGGGGGTCAGGGTGGATCAGACAGAAATCTGGATCACTAGTATTTCCTGGTTGCCTTAGCATTTACCATTGTAGCTCAACCAGGTGTCATTACACCATCACTCAGCTTGTGCAGTCTGTGGAGAGCAAGTGCAGTGCCTGGCTCTGAAACTGACAGCCGTCTGACACTTGGGGGATTATAACGGCGAGGCACTGATGGCTCAGACAGGTGCACTATACCGTGCCAGGTGGCTGTGCAGAGCCAGGTTAAATCGAGCAAGGCCAAAAATATCTGCTACCAGAAGCAGTTTCATGTCCATCTTACATCTTTCCCCATGAGTCAAGAATGCAGAATGAATCTTTAAAATAAATCTTATCTGGAAAAGGAAGAGAAGTATAATACCATCCTAACAAGGGGTCAAAAAAGGCAAATGCTGGCACCTCTGAATTTGTGCTTTGCATGGTTTAGTTTGTAAGAGACACACATACAACAATATTTCTTAAAATATTGGAGAGAACCTATCTGGACTACATACCTAATGTCATGGTCACTGCCTAAATCTGACTATGTATTATAAGCAAAAAAACAAAAAAGAAAACAAGAATGTGTGCCAAAAAAACCAAACCTGCTTAACTTTCTCGTTAGTGGTCACAAGTATTTTCAGACCTGATCTCAGACAGGCATTTCGGCCAAGTCACGTTTGGAATGTCGAGGATGTGATCATTCACTACAAATATGGTGTTTTTTTTCCCCTCCTCGTCACCAAGCAATACACACGACTTAGAATAGAAAGCCATTTTCTCTAAAATGAGATAACAGATGCTAAAGTGAACAACTGCAGAAAGCGGTCAATGGTGGCTGTTAACTGAGACTGTGGACTTCAAACTGACATGCCTGCGGTTTCTTAAGACTGTTTTTGCAGAGGCGGTAGATTATGGGGCTGTTCCTCGATCCTGGAGAGAAAAAAAAAAAAGGGGGGGGGTGCTATATAGAGAAAAGAATGCTGTAGGGTGGATTCTGTATTTTGTTTTAGTAAGCTAAATGTGTCTGAATACCCAGCATATAGCATTTCTTTCGCTGGATACCAATTTCTCATCCATCTTGGCAGTATTTTGTTTGGTAAAACACCCACAACCATCTAGATCCATGAATCTGGACTAAAAACATAGCAGAGCATCCTGTTTACTAGAGTCTGAACATGTAAATGCTTTGTCATGACTATTCATTATTAATTGAGCTACCTTTGTGAGAGATCCAGAGACAAATGCATAGGTTTTGCTGCCCCCTAGTGTTTAAAACAGGGTAGCAGCAGCAATTTACAATAAATGTGAATAACTAAAGCACAAACTAGTAAAAAAAAATTGCTCCAGATTTTTCTGTATTGGCTCCATAATATTATGAGGTTTGTTAAGCTGGAATTCCATGAGACCCCTGGTACATCTACAAACGTGTCTAACAGGTGAACACTGTGTGCATACTTTCTAATGAGTTAACACCCTTTTACGTCCTCCATTCGCTCTGATGGGTTTTGAGTCTTCCAACAGGACAAATCACAACCAGACACATCTAGAGACACCAGAGTATAGTTAGAGGAACACACAAGCGAGTGTGAGGTTTTGCTAGTCACACCTAAGTCACCAGAACTTGACGTTATCAAACACATCTGGGATGCCACGCACGGCCCTGTGAAAGACAGAAATCCTACACTTCAGTATATAACAGAATATCAAAGAAACCATTCTGCAGGAAGTGTGGTGTTCATTAGCTACAGAATATTTCTGGAAACTTGTGGAGTCCTTGCCCTGTGTGGAACCTACTAAATATTAGACTGGTGTACCAACCAGTTTTTTCAGTGTAATGTTTTTTTTTGTTTAGAACATTAAAATTCTACTTCAATTCAAAATTTAAAAAATAAATAAACATTTATTTATCTTTTTTTTTTTTTAGACACTGTCAAAATGACATACAGTAATAAGATTACAGAGAACATCTCTTGTGCAATTTTCAAGTAATCTCAGTAGCAGGAAGTATTTAGTGGAAATATGTGGACCATATATATAGACTATATACAGACAAAATACAGCACCAACACAGGAACACTGTCCTCCTCCGGTCATTCCTTTACCTTTTTGGCTGGACTGCTAATCCTACCTCGGGAGACTCTACACTATATCAACTACCTCTTTAGTAGTGTCTGCGTGTTTATCATGGCCAGTTCCTCGTCGTTCACCCACTGCTTCTCCTCTGGTGGTGGTGGTGGTGCTGGGACTGTCTGATGATTACGAGGCGTCTCGCACCTCCTGGGAGGGTTAAACGTCTTGACGACTCTGGGCGAACGGATCATTCCCAGAGGAGCGAGAGGTGCTGGGTTTTGGAGGCGTGACAGGTACTCCATGCCACGCTTCCTTTTTATATTCCTGGGATCTACGGTGTCTGAGGTTCCAGTGGATACAGGGGTTTTCTTGGTCACTGGAGTGAAAGGGGAGAAAACTCGGCCGGTCTGATGGGGCGTTACCTGGGAATAATGACAAAGTGTGGAAATTATACAGGAGCTGGCTGTCTGGATCAGGTTTTTGCATTACGGTGTCTTGTATTATCCCACATAATTAATAGTGAAACAATAAATAAACTCACATTATTTCTGATGTTTGGTTTTGGCACAGATGGAACACCAGGAGCTCTTGGGGACTCGCAAGAGTTCAAGAAACCTGTTGGAATCAGGTTGGAGAGCTTCTCTTCAGCGACTGTGAAGAAACGCTCATAATCCTGCATGGAAAGTGATCAATGAGACATAAATCTGCAGGCAAAAATATTTTCCATTTGAGTATAAAACCTTGTAATTCCAGGTTACAAAGAAATACACAAACTGATCTGATTCCAATCAACCTGTTTAACAAAAAGCAGCACAAAGCTTTTATTTAATTATTAAAATCCTAACCTTAAAGAAAATAGTCGAGTTAAACAGATGCTCAGAAATCACTGGTTACCTCTACAAACGCCTTCAGATGGGAAATATCTTCCTGTAAGTGGGGTTCTTTAGGGTTTGTAGAGAATACTGCTTGTTCTCCAGCATAAAGGCTTGGGACTGGGCCAGACTGCTGTCGAAGCTGCAGGTTGCTTACAGCCAGTAGAGCTAATGGCTTTACCAGGTCCTCCAGAGCGAGCAGAGCCAGACTGCTGCAGATCCTCACAGAGACAAAGTCAAACTTTTCATCCACAAAGTACAACACAGGAGACGTACCTGGAAATTAGGGACATAAGACGGAAAAAAGTCACTTCATTGCTATACAGCCGAGTTTTTAAGGAATACAGGTTTGATTTTTAATTAGAATGTGTTACAGGATTGTACAGGAAACACTGCTGCATATGCTGTGATTTCAGTTTTCCTTTAAAATTATTGTAGGAGAATTTATCTGAGAGTGCGGGTTGGTCAAGGTGAAAGTTTTCTTTTAAGGTGAAGAAGAAATGTGAGCTGAAAATCTTAAGAGGAAAAAAGGCTGAGTTAATATTAAACAGAGGCCTCACAGTTTTTAGAATTTGAGCAAGTAAAAGATTATGGGCCAATAAGCAGACTATTCACACTACCAGCTTACCGAGTGAAAGCAAGTTCCCGTTTCCAACATGAATTCAAAAGCTTCTACACTGTTAAAGGAAAAGATCCTTGAGGAACTTTTGAATGTTCCTCAGTTTGAAACTGTAGAGGAACCTCTTAAGGTGCTGAGGAACCTTCTCAGTTATATCCAAATAAAGATCCTCTGGGAACCTTAATTCTAATGGGTTCTTTGATTTTATACTGACGAATTCCCAAAAGTTCTTTCATGCACCTCTGTGAGGAACATTTGAGTTGATTATAAAATAAAATCCAAATGTTAAGAAGTGTCATTTTCCCTAGAGGTCTGCAAATCTCGCGAGAACGGGTGGTTTGCACTTAGCTGCGGGCGGGAATAGGCGGCTAAAACAAAACACTGTGTGATTATAGACTATAGCCTAAAGGTAATACTAAATAAATAAAATACAGAGAATGAAAATAGAATATGAAACTGCCTTTATTTCATTTAAAAACTACATGAAAATAACGAATCAAGAGCCCTATTCCCGACAAGTGCGTCAAAAGCTGCAGGCCAGGAAAACGAAACAAACCCCAAGAATCTCTTTATTAATATCCTATATTAGGTTTTCTCCTGCGGGATGGAGAAGACACAAAATCAATGCATCTCTATCAATGTGCAGGAATAATTGTCATAGCTCGATGGGTTGCGGGCGGGAGTGGACATACACATTGAAAGAATGGGCGGACATGTTGCGGTCACGGGTGGTAATGGTCAGAGATTCGGCGGGAGCGGACAGTCCTGCGCAGTTATCTAATTTTGCCCTTTCAACAAAATTCAGACCACCTCAGAAGCCACAAAATATTTTATGTCCATTTTATTTCATTAGGCCTCATGTTTTACCATCTTGGCTGTAAATGTCTCAGGCAATAAACAAAAACAAAGACTTAAGCTTTATCTCAGCTTTAGCTGCATGTCTCAGATCTCTGGCAGGATTTGCTTTAGCAAAAGTAGAAGAGTTTCTTGCCTCTAAACGTTGGGCTTATTACAAGGCCGGAATCAGCTGTGAATTTTCCCGTTCCACCTTAAATGGTGCAGCAGTTACATTCTGGCACCTCATGCACCACTTAAGGTGGAACAGTAAAGATCTAACAAAGAGCTGGTGAAACTGATTTCAGCGCCGCAACCTTTTAATATCTGATAAAATCTAGTTGCAGTTAAATGTATCAGAAAACGAGCTGGAGTGTTCACCAATGCAAGTAATTGTTTATTCAACTTTTAATTGTCGATGTTTGTCTTAAACCTTTCTTTTCTTTGCTCTTTTGTTAGCTGGTTGAGATGTCTGCACTGCTGATGTGTGACCAGCAGTCTATGTGCCAGTGTTAAGGGTTAAAAGTCGGTCTAAGTCTAAGATAAAACCAATATCCACTGTTACCATGAGCCACTCGATTCACAACTTTGAGATTCACAACAAGGCCCTCTGGTGGACATTCCTGCAGTCTGCATGCCAATTGCACGCTCCCTAAAATCTTGTGACATGTGGCATTGTGCTGTAATAAAACTGCACATTTTAGAGTGGCCATTTATTGTGGCTAGCATGAGGCTCACTGTGTAATGATCCTGCTGTCTAATCAGCATCCTGATATGCCATACCTGTGAGGTGGACGGATTATCTCAGCAAAGGAGAAGTGCTCACTAACACAGATTTAGACAAATTTGTGAACAATATTTGAGAGAAAAAGGACTTTTGTGTACGCAGAAAAAGTCTTAGATTTTTGAGTTCAGCTCGTGAAAATTCTGCTTTGGGAACGCAAGAGGGCAGTAAAAGTGCCACATATGGCTCTGATCGGCATGTTACAGCCCCCTGTACTGGCTGCCACTTGTTGTCAAAAGACTGAGCTGCTCTGTTATGACTTTTTAAACATAGTTCTGTCTAATATTTCGTAAAAAATGAGACGAATGTAGAATTTAAAAGTATATCTTATACCTTATTAAAAATACCAGTAATGTATTATACTAAATCATAGTATAATACATTACTGACAACTGATAAAACCCCGGTTACCTTCTCTGTCCAGGATGTACATAATGTATCCCACAACGTCGACCTCTCCGCATGGAGAGCTGAATCCAGGGCTCTGAAGATCTCTGAATTTTGCTGATTGTCTTGCAGGAAAATGTAAACTCAACCATTCTGGACAAACCTGTTTCACAGTACCTGATAATGACTCTGATATCTGTTACCATAATTTTTATTGTTATTATAATCTTTGGTCCTAAGTCTAGTATTAACGCAACCTCCACAGCTTTACCTCAACATCCTGAAACTGTGTTTTCTTGGTAACTGTAAACTGGATGTTTGAAGTTCCAGAGCGCTTCTTGGTCTCCGATGTGGCCAGATGATAAGCCTTGTATCTGCAGCCCTCTCTCAGTAAGGAGCGCAACTCCACAGAGGGCCGCCAGATATTCAGTGTGTACACTAGAAAAGAGTTGAAGACTTGAATATCAGTCTTGGTGTTACAATGTAATAAAAAAAACAACAACCCGGATACATAAAATTATAAGCAGAACTACAAGCAGTGCATGTCCAGTAGAGTCTGGATAAAATATTTATGCTAGCTGTCTGTTCCCACACACACAAAACACACACACACATGAGAAATGTTCTCTGCAATAACTGAAATTATAGTCAGCTGTTTTTGGCAGACGTTATCTACATCAGACTTGTTTAAAACCTGAAATCCAAACAAACACAATGTACAGACGCTTCCTGATCCTGAGCTTCATCTGCTATAGAGATCAGAATTTCTCCACAGGGGAAACATTTTTTGACAGCCAAGCATTACAAACTGTGTAACACCTGACAGTCACTTTTAATGTTCTCCGCAATCTATAATCGGTACCATCAGAGCACAGGATAATCCCTCACCACGGCTGCTGTCCAAATCCCTGGAGTCTGCGATGCTGAGTTTCCAGACAGGAGTAACGTCTCTGTTAGCACAGCCCCCCTCAGGCTCCTGTACTGCCCTGTGCACCCGGTCCTGCAGCTCGGCTCTCCTCCTTTCCGTTAAAGCACGTCTGTAGCTACTCACAGCTTTTATCTGCTTTGAGTCCAGATGGGCCTGTGCAAATACAACAGATACAAATATAATGTCAAGTAGCGTCTTGTTAAATCCTGGTTCCACTCCATCATAGTTCCTCCTCTCTAAATATTCACAGGCTACTGACAAAGATTTTATAAGTGGTCAGTTAAATCTGATTCTGGTCTTTACCTCCACAAACGCTGGATCACTCTCCATTGCATCATGAAGCTCTTCACCATCCTGCAGGTTTTTAATATCATTCGTACTAAACGTTCTGCTTCTTCTGGTTTTCTTCTTTTCTGTAAATTCACATATCATAAAACTAATCTGATAAAACCATCTCAAGGCTTGTATCTAAAGAAAATGGTTAGAACTGCCAGTCAATGCTACATCAAAACGGCTGCCGTCAGCGCTGCTAAACCTATACGTTCTCACTCCCTGGTATTTTATTTGTTTCCTCATCAGTTGTGTGTCTGATCACTGTGTTCACTCTGTGTGTCTTGTCTATTTAAACCCAGTGTATCCCTTCGTGGGTTGTGAAGTATTAGAATTTCCTTTACCACGTCTTGTTTTGGGATTTTGATATTTGAATCACATTTTGGACTTGGTCTGCTCTGCATGTGTGTTCACTCAGGTCTCGGCAAGTGTCTTAGACTGGCACATAACAAAATTACGTCATGTCTGCGGTAACTTTCAGGTTAGACTAATGTTCCGGTCGCTTACACTGGGTCTTAAAGGTCCAGTTCGCACAACACAATTCTGAGTGTTTGCCATGTTTAGATATGCAGCTTTGTGGGTACAGAAATAATGCTTTATATCGCTTCAAGCCGAAACTATATATTTATTCACCCTAAAAGAAAATAAACAGCCACCAGAACAGCTCGAACAGGTTATTAGGAGAGATTTCTAGCTCAAAAAATCTATTAAAATACTTTCATTATCCATAGCCTAGTAACAATAAGCACTGCAGTCTAATGCTGTGGATTACAAAGACAACATCCAGGGTTAGTATTATCATACCTTCTTCCTCTTTCTCAATCTGGGCTTGTATTTTAGAGAACAGGAGCTCCATAGACTTCTGTTTGGTGCTGTTGTGGCGTGCTGCCTCTCTGCCTTCAGCTCGCTCATTGCGAAACACAAAGACTGAACCTGGCTTTTTCTCCATCCACTATTTAATAAGACAAAGTTGACGGACAGATTTAAATATAACACAGTCAGGATTTTATTATCGAGGCTACAATAAACACTTTTTAAAATCAGAATCTGTACCTTAACATGAACAAAAAGCATTTTACAAATAAACCCTTGGTGAAATGCTGAAGACACACCTGTGTTGGGTAACTCCGCAACACAATGATGTCCACACAGCTCACCACTCCTCCGTTAGCATACAGTGATGAAAGTAACAGCTGGAAGGGTCGAGGATCTTTATGGAAGCCGAGCTTAGTATCCCAGCGAGCACGTCTTGTACTGTTGGCTGAAATCTTTAAAAATAAATTAATTAATTAATTAATTTAAAAAAAAAAAAAAAAAAACAAAAAAAAAAAAACAAAGGGGGAGAGCAAGACAAAGATCAGCGTTTATGTACTCTCATATAGCATGCTTTTCATAACATTCTGGGGGGAAAAAAAAAAAAAAAAATGCTGCCTCACCTTGAGCATGAGTGAATCAGGAGCCTCTAAAGGAGAACACGCATCCTGAGAACCAACCAACTCCGCACCGTGAATCAGAAGTTTCGTACCCGCTCTCAGACGGCCCTTTCGCAGCATAGTGGACAGCGGGAAGTCCAGCAGCGCTTTAATGGCATACCAGCCATCAGTAAGCCATATCACAGCAGTGCGTGAGTCGGGCTTCGTGTTCGCGTAGTCCGTGGTTTCCTCTGACCTGACTGGTCCGTTATCACATTTAACAATCCCACACACGCAAAGCACTATGGTCTTGGCTGGTGTGTCGTCTCTTTCTACAATCTTCTTCAGGGCTGATCTTCGACTGTGGTCTACCTCAACATCATACCTAAAAATAATAAAGAAACTCCAATACACTACAAACAGTGACCAATAACACTGATCTTCTTGCTCTTATCAGTAAAACACACGGTTTGTGGGTCTAAATTTTGGACAATACGGAGATTCAGAACACATACGTACTTGTATACTGTACACTAAAATGCTAGAAAAACTGGTATGCGCGAGTTTAAGGTTTTGCTACTCCCACCTAAAGCACCAGATTTCAGAGCTGTGGACTGTTCTACAAGAAGGACTGGGGTTTACTGCCTACAGAATATTTCTGCAAGGTTGTGGAGTCCATGTCAAAGTTATTTTGAGCCATGAAAGACCAAACTCATATCTCTCTGAATATGCTCACAGTGTTCACCTGTCAGAGATGTTTGTGTATGTATTAGAGGTCTCATTAAATGCGAGCTAAACAAACCTCATACCATTATGGAGTCAGCACCAGGATATGTATTTCGTATAAGCTCGCCTGTACCACTTTTTCTGGCACTTTAGTGAATATGTGCAACTGCATGTCCATTACCTGAGTTTGAGCTGTAGGAGAACCTGCTCTGGAGTGAGACACCGACCACCCAAAACCTCTGGGAAGGCTTGTTCCATGGAGGCCCGTTTCCACACGACCCACCGATAGTGGTTATAGACCCATGCTTCACTTATGAGTTTAGGGTCAACACCAGGAGTGTCGCACAAAGCTCTGCCGAGGGACAAAGTTCAAGCTACAGTACTCAGTAAAGTGAGCAGAGAATCGAAATACATACACATATTCCCAGGTTTTTCCTGGCTTACCTGTAGAACTCCTCTTTACCCAGCATTCCTCCGTTATCTGGAATCAGCCATCCGCCGTCAGCCAGCTGAATCCCTCCGGCTTCTCTGAGGACCTCACGTTTGAAAAAGTCATCACAGTTGAACCGGAACGACTCGGCATTCTCGCTGGTTATCTGGGACTCTTCGAAGGATACACCATGCTGATAGAGCTGAAAGAGAGGGAAAAAAAAAAAGAAAGATTGGTAGTTGTTAAAACAGACGTGAGAGTTTTAAATGGTAATTAAAAACAAGACATACTGGAAGAAAATCACCTGCTCTTGTGTGTGTAGCTCAGGACATTTGTAACCAACAGCCTCTTTTAGGGAAACTCTGCTCACCCCGGACGTCTTTGCCAGGTACAAAGTGCCAGGCAGAGGTCGAACTCTCTGACGCTTCTTTTTTCGGATTCTCACGTTCTGCATATCTCGAGCCAACTCCAAGGACTGCCGCCAAATGACTTTAATAATCATAATGAGATGGAGATGAGAATAAAAAAATAAGTGAAGTACTTAAATACAGAGGTGCTAACGTTACAAACAAGAACAAGGCAATCCTGATGTAGTCTCTGATTAATAAATAATGGCTACCAAGCAAACAGACTGCAATCACACTTTCTGATTTATATCTGTATTAAAAATCGAAGGTTTGCAAATTCACAGCCTGAATTTCACCTAACTGGTGCTTTTCAACCAAACAAGATTAATTCACTGCTTTATCTGAAAATACAGAAAAGAAAAATTGTCCAGTGTTTATTGCTGCCCTAGCAAGGTGTCAAACATCTTTAATTCTACAGCTAAACCGTAACAGTTAAAAGACGACAACAGATGTTAACGAATGTTTGCTCAGTTCACACTCCTGGAGATTCTGCAGACTATTTACGACCTTATATTATTAACTAGAGACGGATCGATCAGTGCTTTTGAGGCAGACGCCAATTGCACATTGGCTTTTCCCACGACTAACAGACAGCAGCAGATATTGATTAAGGGTGAGGCTGGATGCCACTTTTAACTACTGCAATCAAGACATGGTCTAAATTGGTTTACTGCCATTTATAATGAACGTGAGCAGCTTAGAGTTGTCATCCCTTATTGCCGAGTCACGTATGGTAAAAAAAAAATACAAAGAATTGCCAGACTGATGACACGTTTTCTATCTGCATATCTGAATACAATCCGAGGTTTCTTTAGCCGTGCATGAAGCCTGATGTTTTAGTCCTTTAGTCAAAAGTTAAAGGGTCTGTATTTCCATTCAGAGTTTCAGTTAGAAACTGTGGGGACGTGTGACCGAGGGGGTTCGTGCACGGCTTCGGTTCCTGGATACAGAAATATGGTTCACGCAGGGCTGTTGCAAAATATGTCTCATCTGTTTCACACGATTGATCAGCTCTCAGGATCCGGAAAGTTAGTGAAATATGTTTGGGTTGAAAACTCGGCCGATATTCAGCCAACCGATCTCATGAACCACACTCCTTTCTGAACGATAAATCAGCAACTGCTTAGGACTGATTTCCACATACCATGTCCACAAGCAGAATTTCCATCTAATTTCATACCTTTAAAATTCTTTATATGACAATCCATTTACAGGTTTTATTAGTAAATAAATAAATCCCCTGAATTCCCCAATGTTTGTATGTGTTTAATGGTAAAGGTACTGTTTACCTTCTCACTCAACACCACCCATCCTTCCTGTCTCGAACCTCTACTATTTAATAAAGCACCACACTGTGGTCAAAAATTAAACACAAATCTAAAGAAAGGCGTAAAAGGCTCCTACACTCACATATTATTAAGACTTTCAAGTCAACTTGGCTACCTTTTGTTTCAGAAGGGACGGTGTTGTGATTCTCCAGCTTCTCCTTTCTCTCGGTTTCTCTCGCAGCTTCTGGGTCCTCTAGTTTCTCTGTTGAGTGATCACTCTTCTTTTCACAACTTGTGGTTGGGGACTTGCTAGAAATTTGTGCTGATTTCTTTACATAAACACTATCTGATGCCTCTTTCTTTTTAAAAGGTGGAACAAACACACTGGGAACCTGGGCCTTCGCTGTGGCGACACTGTTTTCTAGCATCTCAGACTTTTTTCTAAATGGGGGTATAAACACTTGAGCCTTGGAGTCTGATGTTCTCCATTTTTGGTGATCTGGGTTGTCTGATGTTTGGTCCACAACATTCCTGTAAGTCAAAACAACTGCTCATGTGAACACTACTTTTAAAACCATTCTTCCCTGAAATGTTTAGGTCTACATTGCACTAACCCACCTGGATGGATAAGTTATATTGGGCTTCAGGTTGTACTGGAAGACTCGTCTGTCTCTCAGAGTTCCTGTAAACATGAGGTCGAGCGTATAATAGAAGCAGGTTAGATGTATTTAGCAATCAAACACCTGGAGGCATGCTATTACAGGAAAATAAATAACGCTAGAGTGGTGTGACGTGGCCCAATACAAAGCGCCATCCCAAAGTGGAACGACAAACCCCAGTAATGTTGCCAGTTAATTGTCTAAGTGTCATGTACTGTCGTGTTATAGAGAAACTGCACAACTGTAAAATCGGACCCTCAAGCATGATAGTGAAGGGAAAGTGAAGTGACTCACCTACTTTTTTAAAAAAAATAGTAACAAATCTATCAACATGCTCATTATTAGGGTTGTATTATGTGAAACGTCTGCTATATAAAATCCCTGTGAATGTGTTTTCTCTCGCTCTCTCACTCTCTCTCTCACACACACACACACACACACACACACACACACACGAAGTGTGACAGAAAAACCAGTACAGACGAGCCTATACAAAATAAATATGCTGGTGGTGGCTCCACAATGTTATAGGGTTTGTTTAGCTGGCATTTCTTTGGAACCCCTGGAACATCCACCAACATTTCAGAACACTGTGCGTGTCTCCTTTCTGACAAGTTACACCAGCTCATGTCCTGCATTCGTTCTAATGGGTTTGGCCTCTTCCAACAGGACAATTGACCACCCCGCATGTCTAAGAGACGCTAAATTATGGTTACAGGAACACTTGTGTGAGTTTGGGGTTTTGTCATTCCCACCCAAGTCACCAGATCTCAATGATATCGAACACGTCTGGGATGCCACATAATGTGCTGCGAAACACAGAAATCCTAAACCTCGGAATACAATACGGAACAGTATTGTGGAGCGTTCTGCAGGAAGTCTGG